>JAZHYW010062273.1:0-58723 GCA_037355805.1 Ixodes ricinus | reverse complement strand
CACGTCACATATTGAGGCATTGTGCGCATTCATTGTTTTTTGGCAGACACGCACGCCGTGTCGAGATCAGACTGAACCCAATATTACTTCGTAAACCGTAACATTTTATTTTGAAGCTTGAGGACTTATTCATATTGTCGCGGATGAAAATGGCTCGACGAACGTAAACTGAAAATAAAGGTTTAAGCGGCAAACTTGTGCCAAGATCAGAAAAAAAGAATGAGTGTCAAAACAGCAGAAGCGACTGTCGCAGCACTCGGTAAAGCCTAGCGTGAGTGCGACGAGAGAGAATCGGCAAGGCCACGCTCGGCTCCTTATCTACTATACACTCAGTATCTTGAATATACGACCTAGAATCTGCGAGAGCGAGCTGAGACGCGTCTGACCTGGCAAGGTTATGTTGGCCTTCTTATCTTTTACACTCGGGGTAAGAGTAAATTCGGATCTTCTAGAAGTACAAAGAAGTGTTTCTTCTTGGTCATGCACGTGGCAGTATATACAAAAGTGATGGGAGTGGCAAACTTTCCGGCAAAGTGGAACTCTGTCCTTTTTCTCCCTATATAGTGCATAACATAAAACCCAGGAGAGGATGGCCTTAGTTGTAGAGCCTGATGCATGTATAATGAGCATTGGAACTACACACAGCTTGCACATGGCGTCATTGCATAGTGCTCTTGCCAAGAAAAACAAACTCGGTGGCGTGAAACGCAGGCTGCAGGAGGGTATGCACTCGCCAGCCAGGCCACCAGAACGGTTGCCGATGTCACTCCAATGCAAGCTGTGTCGAACGTAACACACGCAACGCCCAGAGACAGCATGGTGGTGAACTGCGTTTAGCTCTGCCCATTGGCTGATACTACTATTGATATATGTTTTTGTAGGGCAAGGCAAATTTGGGGAGTTATACGTGCTAAACCAACAGAGGGCATCTGACACGTCCCAGCGAAGAACTGAGGATTCATTTCGACCACCTGGGGATCTTTTAACTTGAAACCTTCTTCACAAAAGCATCCGTTAGACCCGGCGATCTGTAGGCCGGTGCTGTGCCTCGGAGCAGCCGGGGTAACTGTTTCAGTAGGGGGCGAGTGCTGTGAAGCGGATCACAAGTTGTGCCGCGTGAACTGTTCTGGGTGTGGTGCTTAATTTTGACAGCCGGCGAGGAAGAGGAGGAGGATGAGGACGATGATGGCTCTGACGGGTGGGTGGACGTGCACCATTCGGACGACGAACCGTCCGCGCCGGGCGATCAAGGTGACAGCGACGACGACAGACGACGAAAAGGAGGGAGGCGACAGTGAAAAGTCGGGAGAAAAGGTAAGTGTTACGCGCAATCGACTCGTAGACTGAAAAGCAAAATTATTCTAAACTCTTCTGGTGTTTACGCTAGGATGAAAACCCAGGAGCTCATCTTGCCGCATGTTATGGAATACAGTCGACTCTCATTAATTCAAAATCTCTTAATTCAAAATTGTGGATAATTCAAACTAACATGCAGGTCCCATCCTATGTGTGTCTGTAGGAGGAAACTCCTGATAATTCAAACTTTGCTTTACTATTCAAACAAATTTTCAGCCCCCCTCGAGTTTGAATTAATGAGAGTCGACTGTAGCACCTTTCAATGGTGTGTTGCCTTCTCGAAATACTGTGGCACATTGTCTTTCCTCGGTTCGGTTACCTGTAGCACTAGCCTTTTTGAATTGAAAGATGTGCTTTCAGCAGTGACGTGGTTGAACTTAATGGAACCCCCAAAAAATATCTCTGGCTCTGAGTGTAGCACAGGGATGGGGAACGCTGAACTACGGTGTGTGTAGAAGTTTTCATGTATGCGCTGTGCAATACCATCAGTGTAAACACGACATGCCTTTGTTTTCATTTTTGTTCAAAGAAAGCAATGACGTGCACCAGTTTTCAATTGATCAAGGCTCCAAATGAGGGCTCTCCAGCCCACTAGCAATTTTTATGTCAGCCGTTCAATTCCAAGAAGAGAATCAAAATTGAAGATCGCTTGTTTGGGCTAACAATTTGCCTCGTTATGTATGTACCTACTTCCTTCACCTGTAAACCCAGCGGAGCGAGTCTAACGTTGAGGAGTTTTCACGCCCAAACTGGCAAAAGTTGGAGGGCACAGAGTTTGAGCCGAAATGCATGGAAATTTGTGTATGGCCTTGCATCGTGTTTCAAGAGAGCAGTCTTTGTTCACTGCTGAGTTGGGCACTAGACCTTATGGTAGTATTTCACAATACGTGTTCAGGAAGTGGCTAGGGACGTGCACACTTTGATGTTTCCCTGGGGGCATGTAAGAAAAAATACCATTTGTTATGTGCTTGACCCTATGCTTACAGAAACCATGAAGGCAATTTTGAAGTTTGATTTGACATCTCAGACACTGTTGACCGAGTCCTAGCCCGAACAGACGTTTGGGTGCCGCACCAATCGATTAACTGGTGTGGTAATAATCGTGCTGGGAACAATTATTACCACGTTTCCCCCGGTATGGCGGCGGAGAAACGTGAACTAAAGTGCGCTGCATGATGTCGAAGCATGACGACAACGGGCTCTTCATCAGGCGATTGATCCAAAATTGAATGAGGCGCTCTTGGCATTGCGGCGGCGGCGGTGAGTTGAGCAGAGAGTCTGGAGAATTACCCGCTCTGAGGCGGCGACCGAGGTGTCCGTGGCAAGTGTGGGGCGCCCACTGACACCTCGGTCGCCGCTCCAATTTAGAGCACAAGTGGCCGCAGCGCCGGCAGGGTGTGCGGCAGTGCGCCGCGCAGACCTCCCTGGCTCGCTGGTGACTGCTATGGTGCTGGGTGAGGCAGCGGCGGGAGTGTGAAGCTCGGCGCGGGGCATGCTGAAATCACGTGTCCTCTCATGATCATCGTTGCCCTAGCTGCGAGTACCGGTTGACGACGTTAGACCTCAAAGCTTAACGTTAGGCCTAATGTCAGGCCAGTGCATACCCGCATCCCCCCTCATGTCAAACAGCTGCGCGTATCAGTTGACGATGTGACACCTCAAAGCGTAGCGATAGGCCTAACGCTGCCACGTTGGCCTAACGTCAGGCCAGGGCATACCCGCGTCCCCCCTCCCGCTGCGCCACCAGCAGTTCGGCTGGCTCTTTAGCAACGATGACACCGTTGCTATGGAGCCACATGACGCGTCACAGCCAATAGGAATTTACGTGCTGTTTTTCGCTCCTACAGATGGAATTTAGGTGCCATTTTTCCAACGAGGTAGAGGGGCTTGGAGCGATAAACTGGCGGCTGAAAGTGACCCCCAACCGGCCGCTGCCATGTTGCACATTTTTGACCACTAGACACGTCAACCTTATAGTTTTACGTCTAGAGTTTAACAAGGTACCGTGCACAGATAATTGCTTACTGACCTTTAATAACAGTCGCGACGATGATACTATTATTAAAGTTCCATTACAGCACTGCGGCTGATGGCATCTAGTGGAGAAACGGCTCTGCTAGATGCCGTCAGCCGCGGTGCTGTATTTTGGGTTTTATAAAAGCTAGACACTGATCTCTGGGGCTAACAGTATTAGTTTATCATGTTTTTACAGTGATCACAATACAAATCTTGGCTTAGTTTTGCGTAAAAGCCTCAGGATTTGGTATGGTCACGTTTCTAGTGGTCAAAATTGTCCAACATGGTGGCAGCCAGGGTGGGGGGGGGGGGGTCACTTTTGCCAGGTGAACGAGGTACTAGTTTATCGCTCCAAGCCCCTCTACCTCGTTGCGTTTTTCGCTGCTACAGACAACGGCGGCTTTGCTCCATGGGACAGTTAATGCTTTTGCATTAAAATACATGAAGTAATGAACAGTCACTATTTTCTAGCTACAGTGATTTAAATCAAATTAATCTGATTTAAATTAATGTGGTTTATACAATTTTTTTTAATCATGTATTTGTTTTAGTTTGACTGCATGTCATAGTATTTCATACTTCCAGAACATTTTCTCTTCCAGTGACACGCAACTGAGCACTCTATTTATTTAGTATTTCTTTTACAATTGACTAATCAAGTCTGAAAGCCACAGGCTCCAAAGAGGACAAGTAGGGTAGGGTGGTGGCTTGATCGTTCCCTCCCGGTCGTTTTCTCTTTGTTGACAGTGAACTCCCAACAAGAGTTCCATCACTTCATTTTGTTTCTAGCAGCACTAACGGGTGATTCAAGGAGAGGCCAGGCTCTTTAAATCGACCGCAAAATTCGGTTTCTTAACCTATCGTGCTACGATTTTGTGCAGCGTTGCCCACAGATGGTGCATTTTTTTGTAAAATTTGCAAAGAGCGAATTTACCTGAGGAAAAAGTAAAGAAAGAAAAAGGCTTAGCTCCTATGGAAACGCAGCGACGCCACCAGTCTTCAAACAACACGGCACCGTTTCGCACGGGAGACAAGAGATGGCGCAAGCGGTCGCGACGCCAACTGCCGCCAACGAACGAGCACACAGCGCCGAGAGCCGGCGCCTTAAGCAGACAATATTTTCGACTCAAAAGCGGCGCGAGCTTTTCTGATATCAGTTGGCAATGCATTATTTTATCATCCTTACTAATAAAACAGATTGAATGGACACATAATCGATTAAAAAAATGGTTTGTCGGGTTATTTTGACAGTTTTTTTTTCGGGATACTCATGTCGTCTGTTTTGCAGTTCGTCTTTACCATTGCGTCTGTCTTTGCGTTCTGCGACTGTTATCCGCGCTGTTTTCTTATGTTTGACGTTGATATGGTGCGTTTAACTCCCAGCGAACGAGCTAAGGTCGTACTTTGGTACGGGGAGTGCCATAGGACAAAAGAAGTCCGCCGACGCTTCCGAACGGAGTTCAGGCGATGGCCTCCGAGCTCGCCTGCCATCCTGCGCTGGGTGAGGCGCTTCGAAGAGAACAGAGACGTCCGCGACAAGAAAGGGACCTGTCTGTCGCCCTCACAGCAGCAGGTGTTCTTAAAGAATGCGATCTTCAGTGCGTTTGTTGCGGACCCGCACCTGTCAATGCGAGGGGGGCCAGGCTTTTCAACGTTTCTCAACCCTACGTTCACCGGGTCTTGAAGAAGAACCGTTTGTTTACGTAGAAGATGCAGATCCTGCAAGAGCTCTCAGAAAATGACAAGGCGAAGCGCCTCGCATTTTGTCAAGATGAGCTGGCCCGTATTGCAGCTTACCCAAACCATCTCCAGTTTCTGATGTTCAGCGACGAGGCAATTTTCCACCTCAATGGCCATGTGAACAAGCAGAATTTCCGATATTGGAGTGAGGAAAACCCCACTGGCACCAGGAGGAAGCTGCCCACACGCCAAAGACTGCAGTATGGTGCGGGATTTGGAGGGAAGGAATCGTCGGGCCATTTTTTTTTTTTGATAGCTCAGTGACCGGCGAGTCTTATCTTCATATGCTGCAGGAAGAGTTCCTTCCCGAACTGGAGCAGCTGCACATGCAGAAAGAAAACTGCATATTTCAGCAGGATGGGGTGCCTCCGCAGTACGCGTCCACGGTGCGCGCCTGGCTGGGTAGCACGTTTCCAGGCCGGTGGATGGGCAGGGCATCCTCCGCCATGCCGTGGCCACCACGCTCCCCGGATTTGACGATCTGCGATTTTTTCGTCTGGGGCTTTATTAAGTCCAAGGTGTACGTCGACCGCATCGCCACCATGGCCGACCTGAAGGCTCGCATTGAGAGGGCCTTCCTGTTGATATCTGACAGGATGTGGGGCGCAGCCTTTGAGGAGTACCTCTGCCGGCTGCGTTGTTGCGTCGACCACCGTGGAGGGCACGTCAAACTCCGCTAAACGTGCTGCCCAATTTTTTTTTTTTTTTTTTTTTTTTTTGAGGGGCGTTGGGTTTGTTTTGATGCCTCTCATTGTTTTTTGTTTGTTTCTTTGTTTTTATTGACAAGCATCTTGAAGACTGAGCTATGCCAAACGGCCCTCATTAGGGCCAACCACACAACCACATATGCATTTGGATCCATCACTTCCGTGAAGCCTCCTCCCGTGTCTCTATCTCCGCTCCACCTAAAAAAAAATGCAGTCGCCGCTCACACGAACGAAAAAAAACGCATAAATACTTCAATGAACATATTAGTGTGTTCGTGACCACGGTAAGCAGAAACACGATAAAGCGTATGCTGCGATTGCCTCTTCCCGAGTTCTCACCGCCTCTTGTCTCCCGTGTGAAACGGCGCCGTGTTGTTTAAAGACCGGTGGCGTCGCTGCGTTTCCATAGAAGCTAAGCCTTTTTCTTTCTTTACTTTTTCCTCAAGTAAATTCGCTCTTTGCAAGTTTTACAAAAAAAAATGCACCATCTGTGGGCAACGCTTCAGAAAGTCGTAACGCGATAGGTTAAGAAACCGAATTTCGCGGTCGATTTAAAGAGCATGGCCTCTCCTTAAATCACCTTGAGTTTGATTTTTAACAAATACAGTCATCACGGTTCAGTCTGAGCCCTTTATGAGCAGGCGGGTTTGCTTACGTTCCAACAAAGACGCAGGGTAGAGTTCTGTCCAACCTTAGTCATGGTCATGTAAACCTGGACAAATCATTATAGGCACATTACATCACTCGCAGGGGCGCGATCCAGAACTCCGTTTGGGGGGGGGGGGGGGCGGAAAATTTTTAAGGATACTATTCTCCTATTCTTTCTGTGCAAGGGGGTCCACTCATGTCAAATTGCCCTCCGAGGAGGGAGGGGGTCGACTTGGTCTGGGGGGCGGCCGCCCCGCCGCCCCCCTTCGATCCGCCACTGATCACTCGGTGTTTCTAGACGCTCATCCAGGCATTGCAACACCAAGGCGTTCGCTGAATGTAGCTTCAGAACAGATGCTCTTAAAAGGGGGAACTGAAGCTGTTCTGTATTTGAGAAAAAAAAACACTGTCTTTATTTGTCCTCCATAATTACGAATATCAAAATTATATTTCAAATTGATGCGCGAAGTAGCCTCAACAGGCCTTTCAGACTAGCGCCAAACCCCCCCCCCCCTTTCCGTCGCGTTCGGTGCGAGGAGGGAATCGTGACATTTTATACAATGATCTCAACATTTTCATGCTTTCCACAAACCTTACCGAAGCGCTCCGAAGCGCTGCACATGCTCCCTCACAAGCGGCACATGCAAGGCAGCTGAATCCTTTGGGTACAACATCACACCCAGCGGTCGGTTCTTCGGTTTTCCTCAAGTCCATCTATACATTCGGGTCAAATGCTCGTGATATTCAAATTCATACACAAATACATTCGATTTCGTTAATCGTGTGTTTTGGTACCGTGTCGGTGCTCTGTGCCGTTGCTTTCTGCTCTTCTGTGCTTTCACTGTATTTAAAGGCACTGTCCAAAGCTAGACAATGCACAAGTTTTTTTTAATGTTTTTTATGTATTTTTTAATCTGTATTTTAACTATGTCTCCACCTCACCTGGAGAATATAGTATTTTGGAATAGAGAATCGCTCTACCTGCACAGGGCGGCAAGCAGGACAAAGTGCTCGAGCCTGCAGGAGCGGACGCAGAAGGCCACCTTGGTCTCGGAGACGCGCATTCTGAGCCAGCAAGAGTTTGCCAAGGTCAGGGCGGCCCAGCTGTCAAAGAAAGTCAAGGCCGCCCTGCCTCAGAGGTTCGCCAAGAAGGGCTCCGCAGCGGCGGCCGCGGAGCTCGACACGACGGCGGTCGGGGAGAGGTACGCCCATTTCCCGTCTCTAATCCAGGGTTTGTCAAACTTTCCCGTTTTGAGGGACACCCTCCTCTCAAATGGCAGCCGAGGAACCCCTCGCGGCCTTGATGTAATGAGGCGCTGCAGAAACTTATGGACCTTGTAAAGAACAGGGCATATACCTCAATATTCCTAAAAATTCGATATATCAAATTTTTGATATATCGAACTATTTTACAATCCCATTTTACTTCGATGTATCCGGGTTCGGACCCTATCTCTCCAAACAATGTACCCTCACAAAACAAATGTTGCATTGATTTTTTTGTTTTTTTGGGGGGGAGGGGGGGGGAGGAAGGGGGGAAGGAAGGGGGAAGGGGGCAAGTGCTGTTTTGCGACATGTTCCATATATGGGCAGAGAGAAATGTTTTTGGAGGGTGTAGTGTCACGTTCAGGTGACTGTGGATGGAGTCTGCCGTGACAACATGTGTTGGTTAGGAAAAGGAAGACGGTATTATTCTGGGTACGGCTTTGGTGAGCGCACAGGCACGACTTTACAGCTTCGAGGTGACGGGGCGGGGATTCTGCACTTGCCTGTTTCTGATGTTTGAGGGGAGCGAGATGGGGTTCCCTCCCTTCATTATTAAGGGTGGTATAACTAACGGTCCTTGCATCGCTTGGCGAGTGTTCTGCAAGAGAGCATCTTTCCATGATGATATTGCAATTAAATGTTGCTCTATTTGGTATCTTTCCTCTGCAGAAAGGAGCTTGTTTCGTTGAAGGACATTGAGAAGCTTTCCAAGAACCCGAGGAGCACCAAGGAATCACGCCTCGCCACCGTTTTGGTAAGTGCCCCAAAAAGACCAAATTTGTTTGCATGGGTGTTTTTTTATGGTGGGAAGTCAATGGCACTTTACGTCCTCCACGGTGAAGTACTTAGCTAGTGCGACACAACCGCCAACAAATTTTTGGGTGTTTCGCCACACTGCGTACGCGCAGTAAATCTGGTTAGACATTTTGGAGGCGGAAAGGGTGGTTTCTGATCGCGTTACTTGATGGACCGTGCTGAATCACGGCGGTTCCTCTTTTTTTACGTAACGCGTTTCCAGAGGTAGTGTTCAGAGAAGGGCCTCGTTTGTGACCGCTTTTGTAACAGTGCTTGTGGCCGTGCAGGAGGGACGGGAAGGGCGCGAGAAGTGCGGCTATCGTCAGAAGAAGGGCGAGTTTGCGAGCCGCACCAGCAAGGAAAAGCGCAAGACCAAGGCGTTTGCTCATGATCAAGCACAAGGTGAAGAGGAAGGTGAAGCGATCCTTCAGGGACAAACAGGCAAGTCACTCCCACTTTGGAGCGCTACGACGCTCAGTGGAAGCAACGGTGCCGGAGACGCCTCTTAGGCGCCACAGTGGAGCCATGCATCTGTGCTCTGTCTCGGTGATTGGTGTACCACGCTGTCAAAGTTGGTGGCGTGAGCATGCGGCTTGATCTGGCGGTTCATTTGAGTGTGTGCTCTTGTGCAAACGAGATACTCAGTGGTATGTCGGGTACACCGATAGGGTACGCTTGACTTGTGTACATAAAGTACGCCGATTTATGTCTATCAGTTACGTGAGCAGCGAGACCGGGCCGAACCCAAATCTCCGAGGGCGTGACACTTGGTATGGTAGTATTATCGAGGGGTGTGTAAATAGGAGGATTTTGGGGGATTTGATAGAAAAGTAATGCCATTGGAATAATTTGCAATATTGAATCAAAATATTTCTGCAAAATGTGAAAGGTGTAGTATTAGAAAAGGATAAAATCCTTCATATGACTGTCATTTATTTTATTTTTTTATGAAACACAACATTTTAGATGTGTGTTGACCAAATATGTGGAAGTCCATAAGTTGATGCATATGTAGAAGTTAGATATTTGGTGTGTAAATATAAAAGCCACCACAACCTAAATTGAAAAATCGCATCACCACACTAACTTTGTTTTGCGTATGTACACTTCACAAACCAGTAACTCTTTATGTTTGTGGGACAATGGAAACTACAAAACTTTCATAAAAGCTGTGGGGCAGGTTTTGGTCTTTTGAAATTAAATAGAAATTCAACATGCGCAAAAATAAATCAACAGTTTTCAACTTTAAACGTGCATGCCGCGACCTAACCCAGCTGAGAGTGCTCTTTTGTGTCTGTGCTGTTGTGCTGCAGATAAAGTAATATCAACTTCAAAAAACTAAAATTAAAAAGAAAAATAATTTTGCAAGGGTTTAATTGGTACACTTTTTTTTTCCTTCATTTCCCCGGAAATTTTTTTTTTTTTTTCGTTATATGTTTATGATTTAGGCATAATTTAGGTGGAGTTCAGCACCCGCTTTACGCCCCACCCACAGAATGGTGGCCCCACCCATTACTACTGGATTAGCTTGGCTGCTAAGCTAAACGAGTCCACAAGTCTAATATCTCGCTGTCGCTACGTCCTAGTCTGCAGTCTATGCCGTCTGCTAGGTCGTGCGGGCAGATGCGTAGTAGTGTACGGCATCGCCTGTCATTAGAACACATTTGACTACCACCCATGGGACGCCTGCAAGACGCCTTGAAAGCGGCCCATCCGCATTTGCCGTCGCTTGCTTCCGTCTGCTATTCCGCCCTGCCTAATTCTATATGTGACGATTGCCAGACGTGGCCATGAATGTACATACTAATGTTCCATCATGCACGAGGCACTGTCTGATACAAGCGTCTGTCAATGTGCAATAAAAAGGAACCAAACTAAAAAAATCAACAAAATAAATATGCAGTCCTTTCAGCTTTTTTTGTTCACGTTTTCTTGCATGGTGTCTGTGAGCAAGGTGGGCAAGCGTCATAACGAACAACTAAAACACGACCTAAAAATATTCGCTTTGGCAAGTCAGGTGCACTGCTCAAAACCCGATAGCCAAGTGCCTTCCAAAGCAAACGATGGAAATATACATGGACAAACCTGACGCGAGGTGCATCCGATTTCTTCCAGCCAAATGGCTCGCAAATTCTTACCCGTGTAGGTGACCTCTCAGTACTGAAACAATGGTCGCAATCACGACAGCTGTAAGATTCTCAGAGTAGCGGAGCCGCTCTGACAGGTACCGACAGATTTATTCGGCATCAAAATGTACAAATGAACAAATCAAGCCAGATCGAGCAAAATAGTCGACGTGGGATGCTAGGCGTAAGCCAGTATCGCTACAAAAACAAGTATGCGCACAGCGCTTCTGAAGCGTGTACTTGCGACGGTTGTTTGCTGCGAACTACGTTGGTTGAGGATATCTTCCACTAAACACCTCGGTGAACGCAAAACAACTCGCACTCCTAAAAACAGGCGAACTCAACGAGCTATACGCAGTGTGTCAAACGCTGGCAGCATATGCCGGCAGCCACGTCTGTTATCGTTTGAGACCAAAATGGAAAAAGTCTATCTCGTGATATTTTTGAAAATAATAACTAGGTACATATATAGTTTGTTTTTCAAACATAAAAAAAAAAAAATGATGAATGAAAGATTACCGCAACATGGAGAAACAGTTTTACAGTCATCCCACACGTCAGTCACATCTCTGACCACTGAGAGCCGAGAAATCGAGCGTAGCCAGCTACGTTCGTGGGTCAGGGCCTAGAGCGGGCTACCTCCATTTAAATTGCATCTAAAAAAAATTAATAGTACACAATTTTTCTTTTTTGTGAAAAAAAATTAACACGTTTTTAAAATAAGTTTTAAGAAAATGTTCTTCTCATTTTGTCTTTTTAAGCGCCGGCAGATGTCGCTTTGCAGCAGTCTACGCATGCCACGGGCAAAGCGCACTCCGAAATTCATAGGAATATACATACCATCTGAAGTTTTATAATGTACTACTCAGTTCGAAGATCAGGTAGAATACACAACTCTTAGAAAGTTTAGAATGTGTGCACATGATCAGTGGTTATGTTCACGCGCGATAAATTCACATTCTATGCTATACACCGACACGCGGGCTTGACGTCACGGAGCTGCGGCGGCGCTGCGATCGCGCCGGAGCCGGGGGGTGTGGCAGGGTGTGGGCAAAAGGGCGCACGTTTCGCATGGGCGTCATAGCATTTCAGCATGCCGCGAAGCTGTGTTGCTGTTAATTGCACCGAAATGTACAAGAAAAGTAGCGGAGTGAGTTTCCACAAGTTCCCGGCAGACTCTGAAAGGCATAAAAGGTGGATAATATCCGTGGATCGGAAAGAATCGTCGCCTCGCGCGAACGACCGTTTGTGCGGCAAACACTTTCTTGAAGGCAAGTGCGGCTTCCATTTCAATCTCCGTCCCGAGGCTTGCTTATGTGCAGGAAAGCGTTGCCTGATCAAGACCATACCGGGATTTTGTTACCATGTGTGTTCGCGCACAAAGCATCGGCCAAGCGCTCGTCGGAGGCTCGCTACGCCCGTGATACCCACCAGAAGAGGATTGGCGACAGAACGGCAGTGTTGTAGGCGTTACCGGAAAAAAGTAACTAAGTACGTTACTCGTTACTTGCAAATAAAAGTAACGCGTTACCGAGCTACGTTGCCTAAAAATAAAAGGAACCCGTTACCGCTACCGATAAAAGTAACGCACGTTACTTCTGCGTTACTTTTTTTAAATTAAGATTTAGCGCATTTTACGGTTTTGACGATACATGTCATATATCAAGAAACATTATGTTCGTGCAGAAACTGAACATAATTACTTTATCTCGTTTTACGGTTTCACCTAAATACTCGCGAGAAAAAACGCCAAGAAAAACATGGCTTGACGCCTAAAACACGGAAAAAATTGAAGTGTAATTTCTTTAAGACTTGGGAAGGAGTAACGAGTAACGTAACTACGTTACTTGAAGTAGTAACGTAAGTATGTTACCCGTTACTGTGTCGAAAACGTAACGAGTAGGTTACTACGTTATTAAAAAAGTAACACGTTACCGGCAACGCCGTTACTTGCAACGTGTTACCGCCAAGACTGCAGAAAGGACAAAGCGTTACTGCTTGTCATGCCTTGTGGTCATGAGGGTAGGAAAATATCATACCTTGACTTGAAGACGCTGTGTGTATTTAATCAATAATTGAATACACACACTTCCGCAGACCAGCAGACTGCTGATCCCGCCGGCAGTGCGGAAACCGACTCGAAGTAATCATAGGCCTCGATAGACTTGTACGCCTGCACCGTGTCTGCCGTGAACTGGCTTGGCGAAAAAACTAAATAAACGACGACATGAGCCGTCGACTTCGGTAGCAGCAACTTTACGTCGGAAGTCCAGCAGGCCTTGTTTACGGCATACGGATCGTCGAAGGCAACGCCGTCAGCGCACAGTTTGTTTCGATACCGCTGCCGTTCAGGCTCGGGCAGCGAGCTCAAATAGTCGGGCATAGGATACGACATACGTTCTCAGGAAATACGACGCACAAATAAAGATACAAGCGTCCCTAAAACGACAACAACGAGCGCATGCCATAGAACGCAATGGCGAAAACACGGAGAGCCGGGCTGCTCTTGCCCACATAGCTACCGCGCATGCGCGGCCTTGCGGCGTGTTGGTAAACAGAGTCGCTCCGCGTGTCGGTCTTGCTATACTCTTCGTGCAAGGTATGTCGCCGTATGCATTGTGTAAGTTATGGCCGGTCGAAGCTTGCCATAGACCCGCATACTATAACGTGAATTCCATTGCGGATGTGTACTCATTTGACCGAGCAAATTAGGCACGCGTTCCACCAACGGAAACTATGGCAAGCGCTCACCCTTTCAATAACCGTTCCTCTCCTACAGATTGCCCTGAGGGACGCACTGCTGAAACAGAAGAAAAGGAGGAAGTGAAGGAACCACTGAACAAGGGGGTGTTGCATCTCTGTGGTTTTTCTTTTATTACAACTTGAAACGCTTACAAGTGACTTGTGTTTGGGCAGTTGTGAGCCTAGTCAAACCGGGACTGGTGAACAGCGAGGAATCCAAAGGAGAGAGTACGTCTGAACTCGCGTCGTAACGACAAGATGCCGTAGTTGCCGACGGCTCAGGAAACGTGGGGCGTGGCTTGTCAAATTCACGTTTCTTGCTTTGCGATTGGTTCTTCGACGTTCTTGTCAACCGAAGTCGCAATCTCATTGGCCGAGGAGCTATGATAAGACGCTGGGGACCCTCCACACCCCATGTTTCTTAAGTTGTCGGCGATCATAGACCAGAGGAGATGAACCCCGTAGGCACCCAAGCCAACGGGGTGAAGTGCAGCAAGGGTGCGTTACAGACATGCCGGCCAATCAGCAAGAATAATTTCGTTACTTCGGAGAACGCCGGCCGATCGGCAAGCTTCCCACCGTTTTACGAGGCGGAGCGTGCCATAACGGAACGGTGAGCTGCACAAGACTAACACAGAAGAAACTTGGTAGTAAGTGGACTCGTAAGACGGCTGCCCGAGCGCCTTTGTTACACCCGTTGTTACCAGCTAGTCTGGGCCTTACCATTTGAACCTGGCTGATCGCGAGCGACCTGGAGAGTCTGGAGGGCACGACGCCTTGTAGCTTGCTTTGACTGCCCACTTCCTTAAGACTTTCACGACGGCAGGGCGTGGACACCGAGGTCGAAAGCTACCAATTTATTTGTTGGGGAACAACAATGCAGAGCACATTCAATTGGGACACAAAACTGACTTCATTCAAAGATGCTCGCAAAAGTGACCACTGTGAAAGTTTGCAGTATGTGTCTCCTTTTGCAACGTTTCACGGGATTTCATTTTGCAGAACCATCACAGCAGTTTCAGCTAATTGTAAATTAGCTTATACTGATCCAGTAGTATTTGCTGTACTAATACAGTCTAAGCTCGTTATAAAAGACCTTGATTTTGACCAAGATTTTGGTCTGTTGTAAGAGGAGTATGTTGTATGCAGATACGAAGTTGAGTCTATGGTATGTAGAGGAAACCAACGGAATTTCAGCATTCGCTGTTATATCCAAATGTCTGTTGTAACCAGGTCTGTTATAATGAGCGTTGACTGTAGGTATACGCCAACCACATTACTGAGAATTGCAGGGAACGTATGTTCGAAGACATTGCATGAAACTGCTGCTAGTACCTTAACAGTGTGGCAACCAGCCTACCGTGTACCTGATTAATAAATGCAGTTCAGATAGATGGCAGTAAGGGTCAGTGAAAATGTCTCGTGCCTCCAAGTTTGAACTTTTAATTCCCGGAAAAAAACGAAGCAAAGCTTGTTCCACTCAAAGAACCCTCTTCAAAGCTGTCCATCGTAGAAGAATTGGACGCAGCTTTGACGCTACAGTTTCGGCGGTGGGATAGAGCTTTAATTTATCCGAGTTGGCACATATCAACGCAAATGTTTTTCTTGGGCGGCCCACGATGGCTGAGCATGCAGTTGTCATATGTAAGCATCCGCCAACACTGCTTACCGCAAGGTGACTACATGCATGGCTACACTGAAAAAACACTGAGATAGTTGTATTCTGGGACAGGCAAAATAGAATTTGAAGATGCGAACAAGAGAAGACAGGTTGGAGTTTGGGTGCCATTGCACTTGGCGCTTTCATCATGACAACCGTGTACAGAGTGCAGCACAGTCAGTCCAAATGCACAATAGCGGGCTTTCCCAAGTGACTAAAGGAAGGCTGCCAGCAGAACAAACACTGTGGTGGGCTTGTGTGAGTGAAGTGCAACAAGTGCCGCCGTCACATTCAGGCTAAAGGTATTGAAGAACATACAGCGCATACCCCTTCATAATAGCTCAACTTATGCAAAACTACCATCATAACCAATCTATACAGAATGTGGGTACACTTGCGACTAACTGCTGGATACCAAACACACTTTGCATAACAGAAGGGTCTGTTGCTAAAAGGGGCCTGACAATTAACTGCTTCAGTCTTGAACAAATCTTTGGCAATGGGTGCTGCTGCTAAATGCTTCCTCGAAATTAAGGTTGCATCGTATAGTAGCAAGATTGGTTCTATTCAGTAGGCCCACTCCAAGCACCAATCGTAGCTGCAAATTATTGAAGCCGATTTGTTTTCCGAGTGCAGAGACAAAAGTGTACACTGACAACATATCTTAATATCTGCTTCCTAATCACATTCTATAACCACGAGTTGTAAAACTTGCGAGTGTTAGAAAAAAATATCTCTTCTACTTTACACCACTATAACAATTGGCATCACATATAACGGTGAGGTCCATTGCCTTTAACCGTCCTTACAAGCACCGTACGATGTTTTGCTTTGTGCAATAGTGCTTTTTTGTTTGTTCTGTTCACAATATGCAAGAAACATATCTTTTTAAGAGCCCATCTTGACAGCAAGTTCTATCATTGTACTTTTCTCAGTTTTTACAGCTTCATCTAGGAGGCTCAGCTGCCATTTCTTAGTCCCCGCAACGCACCGCCCAGTAGCAACAAAAGGGTATGCTTCCTAAAATAGCACGGTTCTCACGGTAAACATCGCTTCACACTTTCGTCGATTCGTCTTCTACACAAACTACAACGTCGACCTACACAAGCACACGAAATTGCAACGGGCAATCACTTCCTAAAACGCGGACTGGCAAGTTCTCAAACACAAAGTCCAGGTGACCGAGGCTAAAGAATGTATCAACACGAAGGCTTTCATTGTGAGGGGGGCCTTTGTGTAACTCGAGCACTCTCCAAAGCTACTCTCTGATCAACTTATCTCGCAAGATATTGCTTCTTAAAGAAACCCTTAGTGCAGCGACTTAATAATAATATATAATAAAAATAAATGTTTATTTCCATTTTGAAGAAATAGTGAAGCAGGTAGGGAAAAGCTTTAACACGAAGCTTTACGAGCCCAGAGTCCTGAGGGCAGTGATACAAACCATTGTATCACTGCTTACAATTTTAAAATTTCAGATTGCTATTTTTTTAATTTTTGGGGAACGAAATATTTTAGGGTAAATGGGCCCGTCCGTCGTAGTAGCCACCACTCTGAGCAGAGTCATTCACAATATTTGTCAGTTATTTACCAAAAACGAAAGTACTGTGAAAGAAAGGTTGTAAGCAGTGGTCGGTTTCGTCCCGATTTGCAAACACTCCCTGCAGTCAACAGACTGTGCGATCCGTTGTTCCCACGCTTCCATCCCGGATCTATCTCGCTCTCTAATGTTTGTTCAATTTCATCCATGTACGTGCTCAAAAACGCAAAAAAATAAAAAATGAGAGCTTGAAATGAGAGGCATAGCTTCAGACACTTCCACCTCCGTTCAATTGTTGCCCGTTTCTCGTAGCGATTCGGGCTTTGCACCTACATCACAGTCACCACACCGAGACGGCGATGAAGACACGGACGACGCTTGAACGCCACACGGGAAACGGGGCATAGCCGAGGGAAAATGCAGAGTCGTGTGGGAGGCCCGCCTTCGAGTCTTTCAACCGTCCTTCTGTTGCAGCGCGAGCGACTGCAGGATGGGAACCATCAGCTGGAATCCGTCTTGGATGTATGTGTTGCTGTTCGAAGCCTGCAAACGACGGCCGCACGCAAATACGATGTAGCACACAAACCGCTGCCGCATATCAAAGCCTCGAGAACGGCCATGAAGCTCCCGTAAGGGGGCATGTTATTATTTTATTTTATTTATTTAATAATACTGCAGAGTCATTTGAGTTCATGCAGGAGCACATACGTGAAGAAAAATAGCAATATAACGAGACTTAAAAACAATGTACCACATAGAAGAGATCAATTTCATTGTACCCTGTTGATGGTTAAGGAAAGCTGGACAACCTCCTCTCGCAAAGCCCTCCCCTTACAATAAAGCAAGGTTCTGGTACCAGCCTTTTGATGCTTGCATACTTATTAAAAGTACCAAGGCTAAAGTAAAAATACCAATGCGGTGCAAAGGCCTTTCCTTTGTTCTACCACGGCGGCTCTGCAGTATAAGGGTTTCTGTAAAGCTTACAAAGCGGAGGCAACTTTCATGGGAGTGTTTAGACGGCATGGTTTGAGGTGTGCAACACTGGTTCACACAGTAGTCGACAAATTTATCCAGTGGTACGACTGCAAACCCGCAGTCTTTGACGTGCGCCACGGTGCAATAAGTACACGAATGAACGCAACCGAAGCGAGGAAGCGATTATTATCTTGCATTGATCATGTTGGAAACCAAGTAGTAAACACATTGACAATGGACCTTTTTCAAGTAATGAGTGCCATCTGGGGGCTTGACAGCAAATTACAAATGAAGCGCCCCTGAGGACACATTAGTGTTGTGCCGTCACGTAGGTTTTTATCGAGTTCTATGCCCCATACTATTGACACTTTCTAAAAGAATTGTCAAAAAAGGCTAACTATGCACAAAGATAGGCGCCAACAATGTTGGTCGTGCGGGGCAGTGGCTTCCAGAAACGGCAACGGCAGGAAGCAAGGCCAGAAGGGAGGGCGCACGCATGCTCAGAAACTTACTGGAAAAAGGTCCATTGCTGCCCACGTTCGTCTCAGAAATTCCTCCCCAAACCAGATTCACAATAGTCCGACTCACCTCGAGGTAAACGTTGGTGATCAGAGGAGTCACCGAGTCCGGATCCTCGGAGTCGTCCTGGAAAACAAAGTGTACGCTTCTGTTCATGCTGCGGTAATTATATGCTAAAGCAGACAACAGTTTCAGAACGCAGTAGACATCCAATTCGAGCTTTCTGCCTTTGGTAACACTTCGTTGCACATGCAACGAAGGCCACAAGCGCGCATGCTGGAGTCGGAGCTTCCACTGAATTCTTGGCCTTTCGTAGACCATAATCTGGAAACGGGCTTGTGCTGTCAAATGTTCTCCTATCAATACGTTTCTGGTGTTCCAGCAGCCATAAAATCCCGTGTGAAGACTCCCGAAAATCCCCAAAAATAGATTGAGAAAGGAAGAAACTCTTTTGGGAAAAAAAAACTGCCAGCCATGGGGGACGTCGGTGACTGCAAGAAAAACATTATGATCAGCACATAATGAATTACAATTTGCTAATTACCTTTTAAGTTACTGAAGCCAGACATATGGTTTCAATTACAAACCTGCTGAGCATCATACAAAAACCACTAAATCAACTCATTTCAGAAAGATGTAAGGCAGGTGCAGCATTTTCACGGCGTTCCAATAAAACGCTTAATATGGATGTGCCAGGTTTTGGTTTCCTATCGGAGCGCATCTTTGCACCAGTGGTCCTGCCCCTAGTGGCCAAGATGCACAACGCATGTGCATCATACTTCCATCCGACAAGGGAGGCAAGGCAGAAGCTTCGTACTTCGGCCACATGGCGGCAGGACCACTGGCGCAAAGATGCACTTCGATAGAAAACCGAAATGTAAAAACACTCCCAAACTAAGAATTTTTTTTTAGTTGTAAAAATTTGTATTCGTTGTATACCTTTTTAAAGCGAAGTGATTTAGCGGTTTTTGACGATGCTCGGGAAGTTTCTAATTGGAACCATATGTTTATTTTCACCAACTAAAAAAATTGGTTAGTAATCTTAGTCAATTATTTAGCTAATTAGTATCTCTTTGCAATCCCCAACATCCGCTGTTGCTGGCAGTTTGTTCCCGGAAAGAATTGCTTTTGACGGGAAACATCTTTCGTTTCCGTCGAGTCGCTGGCTAAATCTGCATGCAACGAAAACGTGCAACACTAATATCACTTACATCATTGCAACCATACTAGTCGCGCACCTTACTTCGGAATCATTGTGTAGAGGAAAGAAGCCATTACTCGACCACGCACGTGTTCGTGTGCAGACGGTGCCGCTGTCGCAATCAAAGCTAAATTTAGCCTTGCGCACGGCATTCACGGAGGCATAGCTCACCAGTATGTTTGTCGATCCGAGCAAGAGTGGTCGCGTTTGAGAGAGCTCACCCTGCCACAGGAGATATATAATCCATCGAACTAAAACCGGTGCTCATCGGGAGTCATTAACGTTTACAAGTATGTAATTTGTTGCAGAGATTTGAAGGGTGCCCGGCTATGGCGCCCTGTGCTCGACGTGCGGGGTCCAGAAATGGCGTGAAGAGACTCGGGCAGTAAGACAGAGGGATGCCAATCCTTGCCCGCCAGGGAGCAAATAGGGAGCAAGCACGATTGCACGATTAGACCGCAAGACCACCGCTAGCTGTAACACAAGTTAAGCATGCAAGCTTTGTAATGCGTGAATGAATGCAAGTTGCATATTTGGTTCAGTGTTGGATAAAGTAAATCTAAAAGGTACTTCAAGTAAAGTACAAAGTAAATGAGACGTGATTTACTTTAAGTAAAGTAGTAAGTACACTGGATGCAATGTACTTCAAGTAAAGTACTATAAATACAATGTACTTTAAAAGTAAAGTACAAGTATTTTAATATAATCTTTCATGATGTCCTTTAATTCCACTATACAGTGATTCTTTAACTGCTATGCATAGCCCAGGGGTAATCAGGGGTGCATGACCTATTTTTTTCAAGAACAGCGGCGAATACTTCAGAAAGTTAAGTGGCCACAGAGTAGTTATTTTCGGCAATGGAGCCAAATTCAGAAGTCCCTCTTCTGAATTTGGCACCGCTTGCGCTGGATTGTTGCATCCAAAAGTTGTTTAAATGTACTAGGAGAGAGCATGACGTCAGCTTCGTAGCTTCCGCAAGCAATCTTCTCATAAAGAAGTGTCCTCTTTATAATGAAAAAAAACAGTGAATGTGAAAGTGAGTTGGTGATAATTAATCATAATGTGGCACCTCAAATTGGGGTGCGAAAAAATTAAGCAACTTTCAAGTCGAAGGAAAAGACAAAAGAAAATGTCTCAAAACATTGTGACGTTCTCCTCTGTTGTCGTTTCCTTCGACTTGAAAGTTTAATTGTTCCGCACCACAGTTTTAAGTGCTAGATTATGATAAATTTTGCTCTCGTAATATTTTAAACCTCCTCGCTTGCGCCGACCAACCGAGAAGTAGCGAGAGTTCAAAAAGCTACGGGAGAGCAGCCCCAGAACAAGCGGAGTGATGTGTCGTCTGCTCACGTCTCTGCTAAGAGTAGACTATCCCTTCCAGTATTTCTTCGCAGTTGACAAAGCATCATTTCGTGATACAAAATCAACGAGACCAAATTTTGGTAATGTACTTTGAAGTCGGGAATTGTACTTTCCTCGGAAAGTACCAGAAAAAATACGTCAAGTAAAGTACATACTCAGAGAATGTACTTCAAGTAAAGTACAAGTTTCCTAAACCTATTTGAAGTAGTACTTTAAGTACAATGTACTTGAAGTACTTCCCAACACTGATTTGGTTACGTCATTTTTGTCCCCTAGTGCCTGTACACCCTCTGTGGCACGCACAAGAGAATTCACGTACCCCACTGTGGCTGTGTCCCCGATACAGCCTATTAAAATTGTTTTTCCCTCAACCACCCCATTCTTAGCGATTCACCCCATTTTTAGCAATTTTTGAAACTCTCTGCCGAAACACCCGGTACATTATCTGCATCAACAAAGACGTGCCACGGACTGCTCGAAGCTTGGGCACAACTCACCGCCGCGGTGTTGAGGCATCGTCCGAACCTCGAGGACAGGATTCCGACCTCCGTGCAGAGCACTGCCGTGAGGCTGGAGGCGGAAGAAAAAAAAAGAACAAGAAACATTAAAACTAAGCGATCCAGTCTGCAATCGAAAAACGTAGTTCGCATCGCCGCCCCACTATTCGCACACCAACCCCATTCGATCTTGCGGGTGCTGAAGCACCACAGTTCAGTTCTTATATGATGCTCGTAACTACTACGGCATGAAGTTATCTCTAATCTTTATCAGTATTAATGAGTAGTGGTAAAGCATAAAAAAAATATCTTGCAGTGAGCCAAAACAGCCAGATTTAAACTCTGCTCTGGGCCTGCTTAAAAGTCCTATTAGAAACATAGCGTGCGCTGCACAGACACGGACCGCCCGGTGGTTGCATACTTTAGAATGGTCTGTGGCCACTAACGAGCTTAGAAAGGTTGTATTCTTTCAAGAAATGAAAGCGGGAGTGATTCAGGAGGCAGCTGGTTATGCAGCGTGCAAGCGTTGCAAAATGAATCTTTGGCGTGTCAGAATGCAACGAGGGGCACATAGCATGCAAAGGGCAACATAGAGAATGTGCAGGGAATGCTCTATGACGAGACAGCCAATCGTGCACCGTTTCATGCTTCCTAACTATTTGCACTTTTGTTTTATACTTTTCAACTATCGTCGCACAGCTAGCATTACCTCTATGAAAGCGTCCCAATCCTTGCCTGATCTGTCCCTTCATACAAAAATTCCTCGCCTATGTTTGTTTCACAAGATTTGTCACTCTAACCCAACACTTTGCCAAGTGCTATTTTCAAAACCCTACTGCATTTCGTCACACACCAATCATCAATTAAGAGTTAGAATCCCCAATTCCAGCACATCTACTTCTGATCATAATCTAAACTCCGAGACAAGGATAAATAAAACTATGGACAATACGACATAAAATCTCAAACGCAGCCGAGTTTATTCGTGAGGGAAAGGCAATTTATAGCCGTCCACACAGACAGGAAAGAGGGAAGACAAAAAGATTGACCTCCACCCAGACACCACACCACACCTTGAGCAGACGTCCACCGCCAAGCTACCCGACACAATAATCTAATGCGAGCCAAGCAATAGGCTGCATTCCCCCCCCCCTTTCCCCCTTGACAACAACAACAATGAAAGCTCGCAACAGAAGGAGCTTTCTCACGTGTTCATTCAAAACTATGGACAGCTGGCTCACACAATTCTCGTGGTCCCCTATACTCGAGGTTTCCTTTAAGATTCTTTTGAATGAATCGCTTTCTTTGCACAAGTGTGAAGTCTCTTCACATAACGGTCTGCCTCAGTTCCGCCAACTTTGCGGCGGCATGTCTTTTGCCTTCCCGTTTTCCTGTCTGCGTGGACGGTTATAAACTGCTTTTCCCTCGCGAATAAACTCGGCTGGGTTTGAGAGTTTGTGTCGTCCTGTCTGTTATTTTATTTCTCCTTGTCTCAAAGGTTTAGATTAGTATGATCTTTCATAACCAGCTTGCCTGCATACTAGCAATTCTACTTTTGAGGCCTCCTTCTTGCCTCAGACCTCCATCGATTGGAACTGCCTTCCTGCGATCATAGTTACAACTGCTAACACCACTGATTTTAGAATTGCAATCACTAACTCGTTATGTGAATTTTTGTGCTAATTTTGTACTTTTGCCTTTCTAATGTTTTTACTTTATGTTTACAGTGCCCTATTCCTCTCTGCAATGCCTTCGGGCCCCGAGAGAAAATAAATGAAATGAAATAGCTAGAGGACGGAGGAAAACAAAACCACAAGGGCACATTTGGCTTGTAAACAGGTGCACCAGGAGCATATGCAATGCGCAGACGAATCACCGAGCGTGAGCGAATGCCACTCACCCGGTGAGCTGGGTGGCGTAGTGCATCGGCGTCCTGTCGGACAAGGGCTTCACCAGTAGAAGCTCGGCAACCTTGTGGTACAGCTCGATGGTCTTGGCCGTCATTTCCGCTAGGGTCTCGATGCTCTTCGGGTAGATCTCCTGCGGTTGAAGGTGCAACAACGTTGAGTAGGAGTGCTTCTCATTTCATAAGCTCACTAGCATCGGTGGGACCTGAGTATACTCGCACGCAACGCCACGGCCCGAGAAACGCCCCTTTGCCGTCAAGTGATTTCGAGGATGAAAGCGGACGTTTTCTTCCAGTGTCTCCTTCGCAAAACTGGACGACGAAGTTGTGGGGATTGCATTGATGGCGTCGTCGACAATGCGATCCCTAGGATTTTGTCATCAAGCTTTGCGATCTCCGCGGTGGACATCAAGCTTCGCGAAGGGCTCGTACAGTGGACACAAGCTCTTCGCGAGCATTCGATTTGAGCTCTAGGAAATCAATGCCTCCACACGCATTCGGGAAGTGGCTCGGGCCCAATCGCTGCGATGATAGGAATAGCCGAATTTTAGCAATGTGCGCAACTCAGCACGTGACCTGTACTTTGTCAACCCCAGCACGTGGCTGTGATAAGCATTGGCGGCATAAATCGGCTCTAGATCACGTGGCCACTTGTTCTGGTTGCGAGTCGAGGGGGAGAAACGCTGCTTGCATTTCTGAAACTTTTCTTGCCACTGCCGTTGCGTGGAGAAAAAAAATGTATGTGCGTTTCATAGGTTATGAACGTCGAGGAATAACTCTAAATGGTATTTACTCGAAGTACAAAAATTGTTGCATTGCCCTTTTAACACGCCAAAAATAAACTATGAGATAACGATACTGTTAGCACCCATTGTATGTTCCTATATTTCTGCTCAGTTTGTTTTGAAAAGGCCGAGATAGTTTCGTGGATAATTCAAGTTGCGTGCGGGACCCTCGGAGCCGCCCCATTTGAAAAGGCCGTCGTGGTTGCTGGGTTGGCGACGTCATCCGTCCAACGTGCGGCATCCTCTTGCGTGCACTCGCAAACTTGGCTCTCTCGGCGTCTCAAGTTTCAGCTTCCTCGTTTGCCTTCCGTGTTTCGAGCATGCGGTTCGTGACAATAACGTCTACGGCGTCGCTCGCTTCGCGACACTGATCGCAGAAATGATGAAAGTGATAGTTATCAAGAGATGTTGGAAGCTGGCCGTTTTGACTGTGACTCACTGGCGACCAGCTCCAGCGAGGACGAGTCGCGGACTAACTAGCTGGGGTCGCCGTCGTCCGTGACGATCCCGCAGGCGCATGCAGGGTGCAAGGTCACAGGGCCGGGGGTGACAGCGAGAATAGCCGAGTTGCGTGAGAGTTTTTGATCGTACCGCGGCGAGGCGAGCTTGGCCGATCATGGGGGCGCCTAGAATGAGAGAGTGTTCATGATCACGCGGTTTATGGGCACCATGGTGTAACTAACTTGGGCAGTGTTGTATGGTCGCCAGATGAAAATGATTGAAATTTGTAAATTGATTATTGCAATTACTGGAGCTCTAAAAATGGTGAAACTGGGTAGTCTATGAGCATTTAATTTGTAGAATGATCTACCCGTTTAATTTTCGTCCGAACCCCTTTAAGAATGAAGAGATTGAGAAATTTCGGGCCGCGCGACGTTCCTCGTCGACGAAACAACGCACCTTGGGATCCTTTTTCTCTCCTTTCTCCTGGCTTTCAGCGCACTCTCTCAGCCAGAGTCTCACGTCGGCGTCCGTCTGCAACGAAGGGAGCAGACGACGGTAAATTCCTGCACACTGACGAACGTTCATGTCGATGCATCAGTTGTTGATGCCAAGTATAGTCGCACGATACCCTTAAAAATTCTATGCAGCTCATTTAAGATATGTTACGTAACATAGCTTGTGGAAACACAAAAAGCAGAGGAAGCATGTCATCCAATCAGGGAGATTGCTGGGCTGTTTGTTCGCAGCGAGAGCTCTTTCCTCAAAAGAGTAGGCAAACAAGCGATGGCGTTTAGTTGTCTCTCTTACCTCCTTCAGCTTTTCCCCTCTAAGGTTGAGGCCGATCTCGATCAGGTGCCCGGTCACGAGCTTCTCAAAGTCCTGGTCCACCTCGTCGTCTGCAGGGTGCAACGAGCGACGCAGAAAAAACAATTTGGGCATTGGTTTTTAAAAGGGCACTAGTGGAGCGGGTCTTGTGATTGGCTTTTCGTGGCACAGGCTCAATCGACGCGACCTATGTATGCGTCCTAGAAAACCCAGGATTACCATCGCGACTTTTTTTCCTATGCGGAGCGCAAGTTTGTCTGCTTCTTGTGCAGGGTTTGCAGACACGTCACAATGTCGAGCTCTGATTGGCTCTGATGGAAGGATAGTGTGTAGACTTCAATGCTAGCTACATTGAGGTCTACCCACTATCTTTCCAATCAGAGCTCGGTATTCTGACGTCACCGCAACCCCAGCGCAAGAAGCAGACAAACTTGCGCTCCATATTAAAAGTGAGAGGAAACATTGCCTTACGCCTTTTTCCTGAAATAGATCTAACAAAGGGTTATGTCGTGATGTTTGGTAGCATTATTTTATAAAAAAATTGGCTGTATGTAATTTTTTTTTTTAAGATGTTTAGGGCGCATAGGCTTATTTTATGCCATCAAAGGATCTCGGAAGCTGTTTTCGTGCCTCTTATATCTCTAAAAATTTTGTGCACTGAAATTTGTGAAAACGTTCCCATAACGACAGATCACCGTGAAACCAGCACAAATCCCCCTCTGGTTCCTGCGCTGCTACTGTTTTTTTAAAAAAAGGTTGCAGCATGTTTTAACTTCATGAATTAAATTAAAGAATTAAAAACATACTGTCGCGGACAATATGAGCTGAAACAGTTCTGCATGCCTCTCCGGCCTACCTGCCAAGTTTTGAAAGAACTGGTCAAATCTAGAAATAAAGTGCAAATAGAAGTCCCATAATTAAAAAAAAAAAAAAATTCGAGAAATTAAGAGACAATAAAACTTGTGGGGACCGCAGACCTAAACAAGAAGGCCAGCTGGGTGTTTTGGCTTGTATTGTCCGTGGGGGTACACCTACCACCTAACTCGACCTCGTGAAAAACAACAATGCGAGTCGGAAAAGCAATTGACTGGTACAGCCCAAACGGTTGATGGCACAGCGAAATGAATCGCCTATAGTGGGATTGCGACTCTGCAAGCTCTATTTACCAGGGGTGTCGTCTGCGGCAGGAAGGCTTTCGCAGGTCCTCTTCAGCTTGTCCAGCAAGGCGCCCAGTTCAGCCTTGTCGTCCTCGGCGGTGTTCTGCAGCTGCTGCTGAACGGCGGTGCGCCGTTCGCTGCACAGCATTTCCAGTGCTTCCAGGTGTACCAGACCTGGGCAGTTCGGACGGGGACGCCCGCAATCTCTAGTTTCGCATCTAAATTGCATTTCCAGTTGGTTGGTCGAGAGCCGTTGAGATGTCAAAATTATTCAGCCTTGAAAATTGCTTTGGAAAATAGTAGCACGACGTGGGAACTTTCCTACTCTTTACACGATTGTCTGCAAAAAACTGTCGTAGAACATGACACGACCCAAAAACCATGTCCTTGCCTTTACAAAATAGTACACCTTGAAAACAGTAACAATAATGGTATTGTATTTAGCTTCAATAATTGCTCTTTTTAAAAACTACAACTTAGGAACTATTACACTTTGATATGGTTGTCTTTTGAAAAGTACTAGAACAGTAATGCAATCCCGGGCCATTTGTATTTTACAACATGTATTAAAGTAAAAGAATCCAACGTGTGCCTCCACCCCTGCAATAGCCGACCCCTCTTTTTTTCTTTTTCTTGTTTAAGACTCTTTTGATGATATTGATCATTTTCTTTTTTGTGAGATTTTATGTTTGGGAAAATTTCTTCATGAACTGTTTTTTGTCTTTAATTTTCTAAGAAGCGTGAACTTTTTCCAGTGCGAACTAGCTTAGTGCGATTTATTTACGACTTTCCTGCGATGAGTTCAACCTTTTTCATTTTCTGTCATCTGTGAAAGTATACAAATTGTACATATCTCTTAAATTTCTATCTTGTGCTACCACATCAAAACCGTAAAGTTGTTCAGGGGCACAAAGAAAATGAATTAATATTATTACTTGTATTATTATTATAAAAAAGGCACTTCAAAAAGTCAATGTAATTAATTCATTTCTGTAAACTTCGCTAGGCACACTAGTAGAACATGAGTAAATTCTCAAATCCAAAATATAGTAAGATACTACTAAGACTGGAGGAAGTAACAATTACAACAGTTTTATTATAGAACTGCATGAGTGTCATTCATGTGATTTCCACATGAAACGGCACTGCCACAAAAGCCAATCTCCAAAAGCCCACAAAAACGGCAGGCTCAAGATGGCCGCCAGAATGGCACATGGGCAAACGGACCGGGCGCCTACCTTGGTGCTCGTCGAAAAGCCTGCTGTAATTGACAGAGTCCCGGGCTTTCTCGCTCTCCCTGGCCCTGAGCTTCCTTCTCCGCCTTCTCCTTGGCCTCCCTCAGCATCTGGAACCGAAACACCCCTTACAGAAGGCGCCGGACTCACCCGACAATGGTATCCTGGTTGTGGGCCAGGTGGCGCAAGCTACCACCCGATTCAAATTGGTGGCGACTCGCAAGCCCCGTGCATCCTAAAAGCGGCGCAATTCCTTCTCTCATTATTGTGGGTTCGAGACAGAAAAATAAAACAAAACAAACACGTAACGAAGCTGATACGTACCAAGTTTTTTTGTTGTCATCATGCGGTCTTTGCATTTACAATCGCAAAATGCTAAACCGACGCAAACCGCTTATTCAAAAGAGCACCTTTATGCACTGCATCGCACTGCTATGATATATCGAGAAGCCAGCAGGACGTAGAGGGGTTGCATATTTCTGAAATTGTTTATTCCTGAGCCAATTAATTCATTATTGCATGTTTGAGTAAGTATGGACCGTGGGCCACAATGTTATCAGATGGGACTATGAACTTGGAGTTCAACAAAGAAAGCTTTTATAAGCAAGACACGCACCACAGCAGCTTACAGTGCTGTTTCTTAGCTTTTCACTGCAATAAGTCCGAATACAGCCGTAATTAGGTTTCATAATGTGACCTCCTGCTCGGCTAAAGTGCCTGGTGAACTGTTTTAGACATGTATTTGCCGCAAACTTTTGTGCGACAAATATTACGATAAGCAACGTCGGCAACTGATTTCTGCAGGTCGATAGAGTGCTCTCAAATCGAGTTCTGGGGGCCCTGTAGAGACCGATTTCTGACGAGAAAGTCTGGCCGCTTTGGCAGAACAACGCAAACATTATTTGGAAAAAAAAAGAAAGGAGAAAAGAAAGAAAGCAGCCGGTCCGGAAAGAGTTGGGAGGAACTATTTGTGATAGGAATGTACTGCCGGAGGAAGCTGCTTATGTTGCCAATGTTGATCATTCTTACGATATGTTACAGAGATCCACTATACTATGTATGGTGACCAGACGTTTTGTTTTGGCCAGGACAGTCCCATTTTAGAGCTTCATTTCTGCCATCCTGTCTTCTTGGTCTGACGAAGCCTCATGTCCCGTTTTTGTGGAAACATGCATTGCAGTTGCAAAATCAGTACTAAGCGAATGAAAGAAAACCGAAAAAATGTTTGGGAGTGTCTACATCCACGCGCGGGGACGTAGCCATGTCGGGAGGAGATAAGGCTCCATCCACGCACTACGTCACTTCCGGCGCACTGTTTACGTCACTTCCTGCGTGGACGGAGGCAGTTCTCCCTTTTTCTCTTTTTTTTTTTTTTGGTCGAGGAGTTTGGCCTTTTGTGTATTAGCATGGTCGCGCTGCTGATATGCCTCGAGTTTTGGTTGCCGGCGATTCGATGGTGAAATACTTGTCCCAGTATTTCTCATCGAATAACCGGGTGGCTGTTGAAGTGCGGGCGTTTAGTGGCATTAAGATCGAGGCTTTGTTTTCCAAGGTGTCTGACCCCCTGCTCGATTTTGGCCGTACGTTACAAATACCGCCGGCTGGCCGCTCAGATCTTGGAACGCAGTCCGACGATGCAAATCGCCTTTTCTTCCGTCCATCCGAGGTGGGAGAACAAGTTTTCTCTGTTGGAGTGTCAGCGTAGTCAGAGTGCCGAGATCCAGGAGTTGAATGATCGACACAGAGACGTGAACTGGCTCCTGCAGGAGTTCTGCCGCAAGAAGGGCTTCGTGTTCATCGGTGATCACGTGGACGAGTGGCATCTGTGCGTCGGCTACTGTTTTATATGTCATGGAATAAACTGTTTTTGGAACCTTTTACTTAGTTTTCTCGGTTGAATGCTCATTATGTTTGTTATTACTTGGACCAATGCATGTTTTTCCTTCTCTCACAATTTTTGGGAGATTGCGAGCGTGCGCGCAAGTGAAGAACGTACGGAGCGGTGGGCTCGCACTTGTCCCCTTCGATGCACATAAGCTCACACTAAAACGCTTCGAACCAAGCCAACCACACACACGACGAAGACCCACCAGCCTCACCGCCTCGCTTCGGCAGCGATGTACACATGGGCTAAAGCCCCGGGGGCCTTACCCATGTGTGCGTGTGCGTGCGGGCTCCCGCACGCACACAAACGGATGGCACGCACGCCGCCCACACGTGTGTGTGACTCCAGGACAACATAACTATAAAGATATTTATTGATACTATTTTTATGACGCATCATATTTGCTATTAGTCTTCGAAAACAATAAAAAAACGGACAAACTGTAAGAATTGTAAGGTCACGTGACATATTAACTTTAAAAACAACAATAAAATGTAGCCTCTTTATTTTTATATCCCATATTTACTTATAAGAAAGCATAATATGTAAATAAAAACAAATTATGTGCTTATATTATAAGTCACGTGACCTTTTGCGTGGATGGAGCCTTATCTCCTCCCGACTTGGCTACGTCCCCGCGCGTGGATGTAGCCTCGGCCAAAATGTTTACTTGTTACAGACGTAATGTTATAAAAATAAACATACTATGAAACACTGTAGTTGCATCTGCTAATACATTTCGTTCACATAAACGTGTGTGCGGGAGACTCTTCTATATTACAGAATTGGACGTCCTTCGGTTGCCAATATTTTATTGTTAAAAAATTGTTGTTAACTATTGTTAAAACACTAAAAAGCAAAACATTGTCAAAAAATGGGAAAAAAAGCATATGGGTTCTTACAGATGAACTTTGGAACAATGTGTGTTTACGTTTATGTAATGCAGAGCTTTTTTTCTCTGCCTCACACCCCCTCCATCTATGTCCCGTTTTTGAATCAGAGGATTTTGGTCACCCTAATTATATAGTGAACTATGTTTCTTGCTGGTGTATGTGTTTTTTACGTTTTCGCTCATGTACTCCCTGCATGATGCGTGACAGTGCAGCAGGCATACATGTAAGGTTTAAATGAATAAATAAATAAAAATGGAAAGAACTAGCCTCACCTCCGACAGGCTTGCTTTCCCGTCGAACATTGACCGCTTCTTTCGAAGGCCGGGATCATTCTCGGTCAAGATGTCCATCGTCTTTTTGCCTATCATTTCGAGCGTATCGAGACCGCCGCTCAGCACCTTCGAACCCTTCAGGAAAGGGAAAAAGAAATCCGACATTAGCCCCAACCTCGTTTGTTTGGAGAAGAGGTAATCAGAGGGGGTCAGTACCATAAAAAGTTAGAACGCTCCTTCGACCCACCACCACTACATTAGGAGAGGTAGGTGAGGACTAGTGAGGTACCAGGTGTTTCTGTGAAGAATTTCAGAAATTCCTAAAACTAGGGTGTTTGAGAAAAGAAAAGAAACTTGTTTTGAAACAAGCTGCCAGTCATGGCGAACGTCAGAGACTTCAAGACATGCTACCGTATTTACTCGCACAATGAACGCACTCGCGTAATGAACGCACCCCCCAAGTCGGCTCTCAAAATTTCGACTTTTTTTTTCCCTCGCGTAATAAACGCACCCTCAACTCGGACGTCAAAATTTTGACCCCCTCCCTCCACGCGCGCGAAATGAACGCACTTTTCTATCCTGGTGCAGCGAGGTCGCGAATGCATGTGCAGCGTGAGCGAACAAAACGCCTTGTGAAACGCGTTAAAAAAAATAAGAAAAGATCCAACAAAAGCAAAAAAAAAGCATAAGAGATTTTTTTTTTTTTGCACAGCGCAGTTTGGATTTTGGGTTGCGCGTCGCGCGCAAGAAGTTAAGAAAGAGAAGCGGAGAAGTTCTCGCCTAAGCAAAGCGAAACAAAACAACTTGCGAAAGGCGGCGAAAAAAAAAATTCCACGGAACCAAGAGAAAAGAAAAAACAAAACAAAAAAGCTTTTTTTTTTTTTTTTTTTTGCACAGCGCAGGTTGGTCGCGAGCCGCGCGCGTCGCGCAAGAAGATAGGAAAGAGAAGCGGTGAAGCCTTCGCCTAAGCAAAGCAAAACAACTTGCGAAAGACGGCAAAAAAAAAATATCCACCGAATCAAGAGAAAAGAAAAAAGCATAAAGAGGAGCTCTTTTCTTTTTTCGCACGACGCAGTTTGGTTTCAGGGTCGCGCGCCGCGCGCAAGGAGATAAGAAAGAAAAGCAGAGAAGCCCTGGTGCAGCGAGGTCGCGAAAGCGTGGGCAAACAAAACAACTTGCGAAAGGCAGGGGGGGGGGGGGGAACAAACAAACACAGAAGCAAAAAAAAACACATGGAGAGGGGCATTTTTTTTTTTTTTGCGCATCGCAGTTTGGCTTTGGAGTTGCCGTGCCGCGCGCAAAGAGATAAGAAGTTACGTCGATTTTTGCCGGATAAAAGGTCCGTTCATTATGCGAGTAAATACGGACGCAAAACTTTTACCTCGCGTAATGAACGCACCCCCCAACTTTGCCTCGATTTTTCGGAAAAAAAAGTGCGTTCATTATGCGAGTAAATACAATTAGCAAAATAATTATCCAGATTTTAAAATTAGCTTTTAAAGGGCAACTCCGCTTCATTTTTGATATTGAGAAAACTATGCAGCCCTCTTCAGTATCATATAGGAAGACCCCATGCCAAATATTACGATCTAATTCCGTCTTTATATTTAATAAACTGGCCAGCAAACTTTCAAACGAGCCAAGTCGCCGAAATCTGCCAACTCTAGCGTGCGACGTGACGCGCAATCATCAGCGCAGTCAATGCGACGGGGTTCGAGCGGCCAACGTTGAACCACTACGCCGAAGGCATGACTACGTCATTCTCACGTTTTGGTTGTTTTTACTTCTCAGAGCGAAATTGAACGATGACGTCATGAGTTTCTCCTCCCGGTGTTGGCTCTACGGCGTCCACGTGATCACCGTAACGCGGATGCGCTAGTTTGCGCTGCCCTGCGCGTTTATCGCATGTCCGGTTTCTCCGCTCTCCCCTCTCCTCTTTCGTGTTCTCCCCGTCCCCTCTCCCTCGGGCCATCACCGTCCACGCCATGCGAAGCGACCTGCCCGCGTCGCGTGTCCTGTACCTCGCCCCTACGAACGTCACAAGACCACGTGGTTCGACGTGACGTGGCCATGACCAACGTTTATAGATACTTCTCCAGTTCCGTATCTCCTCGGCGCGCCTGTGGGGAGGAGGCGGCCCGGCGCGGTCCCCGCCACCGCAGCGCTGCGGTCGAAGGTTGCGCCATCAGGACGATCGCCGCTCCCTTGCGCGCAATGTTCAGCACGCCTACTGCAGCCCGGGATCTCGGCTGATTTCGCGAGTAACGCGCTATTATTTTAATTTCGGTCGTTTTTGAACAGAAGGTAACTTGCAAATGATGTAACACCGAAAATAATACGTACGTGCAAGCGGTTCAGCCTTGGCCCGCAGCGGTTGTCACTATGCTTGGTTGCCTCACGTCGTCAATAAAAACGAGCGAGACGAGGATCGTTCGCGCGGTCGGTATGAATTTATTCCATATATTCACAGAACGCACGTAGTGATTTAATGTCGCGAAAAAAAAAAGCTGCGCGTCGCAATCGCGCCGTCCTGGGCATTTTTTTTCTTTTTTGTCTTACAAAATATATCGATCTTACCTATGCTATTTTAGAAGATTTGCTCAACTTGCAATTTAGTAAAGTATCTACAGAAACTGCTCATTCACAACACATTACACAAGCCGTAACACAATCAATTTTATTTTGCTAACTCGCAAAAAATAAAAAAGGGCTTCAAATCACGCGCAAAACAAAGCCTGTTACAGTTAAAGCTCCACTATACAAGCTTGGCCTTTTTCCTTTCTCTTTGGGCCCTTATGGCACTATCGTTTTCTTGGCACTTTTTGCGTGCGAAAAAGTGCATACGTCACGTCACAACGAACGTCGTATCACAAACCGTCGAAAGCAATCACACACTCGAAGGGCAGAAAACCAACAGATCACGTAACAAACAGCGCGAACAGCGAGCGAAAATGCAAGCCCAACCACGTAACCGGAGCTGGCCTGGCCGGCACACACGCGCAAGCTTCGATCGCAGCGCCCTCGCAGTCCTAGGGATCGGTCGCGCCCGCCTGGAGAGGGGCAGTTCGGGAACTGGAGAAGTATCTATAAACGTTGGCCATGACTCTGAGGATACGAGACCAATGTTGCCTGACGCAACCGAAGTTTCGGTTTCGGTATCAGCTGATGTTTAAACTAAGATTACACAAATAATATTCAACATTTCGCGAATCCGAAGACGTAGAGCTGTTGAGTAGTACTTTCTGAAATGGAATCACATGTAAGCCTACATTTTTCGGAATTGAGCGGAGTTGCCCTTTAAACACTACCCAGAAAAAACAATTTCTATAAAAAAGGTTGATTCTGAAAAAAATGCAATACTTACATCCACCAACATCTAGAGAGTATTCCCAGAAAGTTTCATTAGTTTACACTGCCTAGTTAATATTTTATAAATTATTTTCGGTCCACCGACGCTAAAGAAAAGGTTGGGGTTGAAGCATTTTGAATGCATTTTTCTCCGTTCTACTGTTCAACATAAATTTCACTTTATGTAAACTATCCTTTTTTATTACACAATAGAAAATTATTCTTAGGTGGTTTTCTGGGATAAAATTGTGTGAGGAACATGCCTGACTGGTTAGTTTTTCTACTTTAACATTCTTTTATGCAGAAACTACATTTGTAAAAAAGCACGGACATGAACAAATAAATGTAACCTTATGGGGTTATACTTATGAAAAACAATGCAAGTAGCAAGATAACTTGCTCTGTATGTGCTATGGGTATTTCTATGATTGTATTACACATAAAAATCAAATTTTTATTTTATTTTAGAAGTATAGTTTTCCAAAGCAAACACACTGACTTCCATATTGTAACATTTGTAACAAGTTTCAGAATTGACATAGGACAATAAAACTTGGCAGGGATGGTCTTGCCACTCATATAAACTTCCACTGCAAATTTAATTAAAATCAAGCAAGCAGTACAAAAGTTGACTTTTCTGGGTAGTGTTCCCCCTTAAATTAGTAAAAATAAACACATGGTTCCAATGAAAAACTTGCTGAGAGTCATCGAAAACCCCTAAATCGGTAAATTCTATGACGACTTGAAACTTTCGGGGGTACACTAGTTACCACTCCTGGAGCAGGCGCAAAGCCTACGATCCGAAAATGCGGGTAATATTCTTATTATATGGGTCGCCTCCTAAATTTAGCGAGACGTCTCAGTAGGGAAACGGCAATGTGACACAAACTCCAATTTCACTTCTGTTAAAACGCATTCTGCATTAGTGGAAAAGTAATAAAAAAATAAGCTGCAGATGGCGGTTTTGTGCGTCAATGGGTACATCGGCCAACTAGCCACAGCTCCAAAGGGCTACTTTAAAGTAGGCTTTAGAATGACTCACAGTAGCCTCGATAGCCTTTGTGAATGCGCTGACTCCACTCAGGATGCCGCCAACCCCGGAATTTTCTGCCTTGTCATCGCACTGGGCTGGTTTTTCGGGATCTGAAAAGAGTGAAGCCTGCTGCAAGCTGCTCAAAGTAAGCTGCCTTTGTGTCTACCCACTATCCTTCCATCAAAGCCAATCAGAGCTCGACGTTTTGACGTCACCACAACTCATGCAAAGGAAGCAGACGAACTTGAGCTCCGCATAGCTCGCGCTGCAGAACCCAGGCACCCTGGGCTCAACCCCCACCCTTGCTCGTTTCAATCTGAATGAGCATCGTACCGGTCCGCAGTCAAGTATCGCTACTCTATGACACATGTTAAAGACCCCAGGCCAGCAGTGGTACTGCACTGGCTAAATTTCTCATCTGCAGCGAAGACACTAGACGCCCATCGGGGTTGAATAACTTCCCGCTGTCCTAAACATACGCACACAAATACTCTATAAGCGAGTATCGACTTTAAGCAAGTATGCGTTTCGTTGTGGAATAACTGATGGAACAAGCAAGCGTTGGCAGAAACCTGGTTCAGGAGCAGTGCTGTGACTTGCGTCTGTAGCGTCATCTGCATTCGGTTCTGTCTTCTGCTTTTCCGCGTCATGCTGGGCAAGCTCCTCCGGACTCGGAGCTCCAAGAGTCGACTCGACCGTCTCGATGACCGTGCCGATACCCTGAGCTGAAATCATCAACAATGTGTCAGCATCAGGGGCGGATGCAGGAATTTCCTGAGGGGGGGGTCAGGTGTTGCTCAGCGTACCATTTGTTTAGGAACCCCCTCCGCCTTTTTTCGCGCCCTAAATTTTACACATGCAGAAATCTAGAGGGGGTCAGGACATCCGGACCCCCCTCTAAATCCACCCCTGGTCAGCATTTACAGCATTCTTGCACCGAGAATGTCAGACTACATGAAACACTGAACGCATGCCTGCTAGGGACTGACATGCCATTGAGTCAAGAAAATCGCAGACTGTTCCTTCTTCTAACTCGCAGTATAGGGAGGATTCGACGGTTAGGGGCAAACTCCCAGCTTTGTCCAATCAACACACGCCGGGGAATGCGGATTTTGAGGTCTATTTTTATCCGAACAAAAGCCCCTGGCATGTGTGGTGTGGCGTGTGTACGTCAAGCTCAAAGCTGGGACAGTTCACAGACCCTGCAAGTGCTTCTTGTAGCATCAACCAAAACTGTACATAAGTTTAAATCCCCAAACTATCTCCTGTCTAATTTTTTTTTTTTTTGCATCTATTTTTGCATGCAGTATTGCTTCTTAAACTGCCCTGGCAACTGCATGCACCTGTTTTTCCACTGCTGGAAGCTAGAGAGAACTGCACGCACCACCAGCAAAATGGCGGCACTCAGAGACCGCGCTTAGAAATATTCACAGATGCACAAACTGAAACACAAAACTGTTGCCCGACAATCACTTTTACTTGTGCGACTGACTGTAGCACGAGCCTGTCAGAACTTGGAACGAGTTTCTAATTCCGCAGCGTTTACTGACGTGGCATTTCGTCGAACACATCACTTAGTGGATTCAAAATAGACATATTTGAAACACTTACAGACTTGGTTTGTGAATGTGCTGACTGACGTAGCCGCAGTGGATAGGATTGATGAGCCCCATTTGCTAAAGCCCCAGTTGATTGGGCCCTGGGATAATGACAAGATGAAAGCAAATTTTCAGTGACACTAAAGTTTTATTTTGGGGCCGGCTGGTCTGCATTAAAACCAAGTGTTACATCATATGTCAAGACAGTACCAAGTGCCAGTCAAGAACTGGAGAACCAGTGCATACCACTGAGGAATGTGAAAAGGCAGGAACACGTTCTTCACTTCAGCGATTGGGCTGAACATAAAGGTGTTCGGATTGGCTGGTCACCTTTTGCAACACGCCATTCAAAATCCTCTTCCCACACCAATAGTACTTTGCACAGACAAGAATCGGCGAAGTACAAGTGAAAAACCCACACATAGCTGGTTTTTAACGAAACCCCAACGGCTAAGTAGACAACGAGAGTCTCTTGCTTAAAACATAAACTCAGCTTTCTCAAGATTTCGTTGTCCACATATCATGTTGCTGGATGCGGGCATCCCGTCATAACCAAGGGCAGATAATTGCCCTTTTATGTAGAATATATCAACCAATCTCTGATGATTTTCTCTGACTGTACTTCTAACCAATTTGGTAGCAGATGGCCATATTCGCCGTCTGTTGCCTCTATCGTCTGCTGCTTCTGTCGTCCGCTAGTTCTGTCATGTGCTACCACTGTCATGTGCTACCTCTGTCGTCAGCTGCTTCTGTCATCTGCTGCCTCTGTCATCTGCTGCCTCTGTCATCTGATACCTCTGCCAACAGAGTGGGGGTGTGTGTGATTCCCAAGTTCTCTGGTGGCACCACAAAGAATGCAATCGCATTGCAGCCGTCGTTTTGTCCCAACACAATACCCGCCAGCCTAGTTTGAAAAAATGATGCTGCATACCTTGTCCTCTCTCGAAGCAGCGTGGGCAAGCCTCTCCAGGACCGACAACTCTTTCTCCTTCCCCGTTTCGTCTGCCTTCGACTTTTCGGACTCTTTCGAGGAGTTGTCCGTCACTCGTGCTTGACTTCGGAGATCTTCCGGGACTGGCAGTCTCGCCCGAATTTTCTCGGTGCTTTGGCACACTTTTGGAAGCAGCGTCACCGTCGGTTTTGGTCTGCGCCACGCTTGCCGGTTCCACTTCCTTGATCTCGCCCAGTTTTTCCGAGGTTGTTCGTGATCGTCGCTTGTTCTTGTCTTTCTGGTCCTCTATGTCTTCATCGGCACTCTCGAATGCTTCTTCTGACTCCGACATCGTCCTCTCCTAGAACGAGCGGTGCAAGCAGCAAACTTTAACTTTGGTATCACTTATCAGGGACTGAGCGCCACTTGTCGATGACCTTACAACCATCAGGATTACAAAGATGGTAGTAAGTACTAAGAGTTGAAACATAAAAATGTTGGTTTCAACGTGTCATATGGACAGGAAGATTTTCAACAGATGGTTCTCAAATTAGGTAACGTCTAGCACCCTTTTTGTGCCAAACAATCTTAAGATTTGGCTTTTAGTCATGGCATTTCTTGAGTTACAAATGTACAGTTCAGTCGTATCCAAGTATTTTCGACCATGTGCAAAACTAACATTATGCTTCTTCTGGCTGATAGCTTGGCTTTGTCAATCTGTGATTTAATCTTAAAAAGGTCACCCTCCTATGAACACACACACTTGATTGCAACTAAGCTACCAGACATCTAATAAAACATGACTGACATCCTCCATGATGGTCCTTCACGCACATGAACACCGTAATTCTCTTGTGACGGACATATGACATCTGTTACTGTCCTAATTCTTAATATGCTCCGGGGCTTTAATGCCAAGTACAAACCTATCGCGTGACCAAAAACCAGTGATTAACGTAATAGAAAAAATTTTGTCGGCTGACTTTTACAGCACAACTATGTATATAAATGCGACAGATGTAAGCTGCGAGTCGAATATGCTACACTGGCATACAAAGCTTCGTAGTAACGGAGATGTGATCACGAATCCGTGTAGAAACACTTCCAAATCTACCTGGCCTAAAAGAAATGCTAAATACGAGGTTCGCCCTAGGCGCCGAGGTTGAGCAGTGCGCTGATCTTACAAACGTTCCCGTACAGGAATCAAAATCCCGAACGTCGTGATAGAAAATCCTGTACTCATGGCGACACGTCAATCGAGGATCGGTGCCAATTTTTCCAATACATCTGGCGAGTGCGTGAAGGTGTCGCGTTTGGGTAAGATGCGTCACTTAAATGGGTAACGTACATACCTGTTAAACGCAGACGATTGCACTAGGGTTCACGGACGCGAACTGTCAATTAAAGGTAGCCTAGGTTCACGAAATCCTGGCGTCCTGGCTCCGCACAACAGCAGCTAAAGAAGTCGCTTCTCTGCAGCGGCAATCACGCCGGTGCTGCCGCCTTATGGAGAAAGTGAGAAAACGAAACCAGAAGTCCGGTCGTCTGAAAACAAAACAAGTCATAGACATAGTCAACCATTGATCTCAATGACAATTGCTGGATCGCGCATCCCCGCTCCGCGAGTGCGGCCACCGGACAGCCATCTTGCATGCAGATTTTTTTCTTTGCTAGCGTGGCAGAGGACGGCGGCAGCGTGCTAAAGACACGTTTTCTACTCGTTCGTCGTCATTCGCCGAAGACATTTTAAAGATCCTGCGTGAGTCGTGATACATTGCCTTTGAGAACACGTGAAAAGTTTTACGAAAGCGCAGTGCCGCAGGAAAAAGGCGTAACTTGTCAAAAGCAAGTTTCGCCGGTCTCGCGGCGTGTTCAACGCTTTCTTGGCACTCCGAAGTGCTGTGTTTCTGTGCCTTCGCACGCTTGGATATCAATCAATCAATCAAAGACCGCTTTCTTAAAAAGTGGGATCGGAGACAAGTTGGAATCCATTGAAGCGGAACAAGGAGCGTTTTCAGTGAACTCTTCTTTCGACTGCGGAGAGATTTGAAACGGGCGCATCACGCTTGTGGAAGGAGCTTCTCCTACCTTCTTGACTTGTAATCGACTATAATGATAAAATGGTGAAAGGCGACGGGAGATTCGAAGACAATTTCCTGTCCAAGTTTCGAAGAGGCCCCTGCCAAAGTCGAATGTAACGAGTCCGACGTCAGATGCTGTTTCGGCTTGCCTTTATTGGAAGCAATTTCGAAAACTTCCTTGCTGAAGTTGACATTCTTCCCGGCACCAAGTAAAAGTACCACATTGGGAAGCCAGAAGTAGAAACTAAAGGCAAAACTGCCTACAAGCGCATACGTGAAATGTCTTTCAAAAAGGAACTTCGTCGCTCAACTTCAAAGTGGAAAGCGCTGCCTGACACCTACTCAGTAGTGATGGACCGAATCTGCCGAACTTCTGATTCGGCAAAGTTCGGCAAATGCCGAACTTTTGAAGGAAAGTTCGGCAAAGATTCGGCAAAAATTCGGCAAATGTCTGCGCACGCGCGAGAACGCGACGGGACCAAAGGGGCCGTGAATTGCAAATGGACGCCGTGCAGTCGTGCGGTTACTATCGTGCAGTGCACGGTGGTGCAGCGTAATTCAACCAACTCAAGCTCGTTGTGTACAATCGTAGTGGAGTTACGGCGAGGTGTGGAGTGAGTAGGCAACACGGTAACTTTGTTTGTGAGCGAGTGTGGTTCTCTTTAATATTTTGTGCCTCAAGGATAGAAAATCGACCAGTAATTTACGCAGTCCACTGCGCAAATAACAAATGATGCGGTCCATTCTGGATGACGTGATTTTAATTTGACATTTCCAGTGATGCAACGAGGTAGTTGAAACATTGGCCGACAATTACTTTAAAGCTGTTAGCTTGGCCCAGCTCGTTTGTCTACTTGTTTGTCTTGCCTCGGCGGGATCTGTAAAGGTGATCCACACGACGGACTCGGGCCGCGGACCGATTGATCACGTGATGCGCGGCTGCGGGCCGCCCGTGCTGCAATGAGCATCCACACGGCGGACCAAAGAGCAGACGACAGAGCGAACGGGCCGTGTCTAGTCCTCGACCTCACAGCTCCACCAAACGCATGCAGCGACGCTGCTTTGAGGCTATTTGTAATGGAGCCAAGATGAGGTTGAACGAAAGATGACGTTTGGCCGCGGTGGCCCTGGCGTTGACTACTTGAGGACGAGGTAGGACTTATGTGCAACCGATAAAGGCAGTGCTGGATGAAGCTCTGGATGGCCTGTGATGTGCAGGAAAGATCTTGCGTCGGCATAATCAACTCTTGTCGTCGCACAACAAAAGGTTCGTCTTCTTCGTCTTCAACAGTTGGCGGTCGAACAGCCAGCTTGTTGCCAGACTTAGCGCTTCAATTATACTGAAGACGCCGCGGTCCGCTCGCCAAGGTCCGGGCGAGAAAAGTCGCTTGGCTCATTCGTCATGAAGCGTCGGGCTGCGTGACCGCCGGCGGACCTCGAAAGACTCGGATGACGCATAGATCACGTGATGCAGCGGCCCGCGGACCAGCTAGCAGCAATTTGGTCGCGTCGTGCTGGATCTGTAATGGATCCTCAATGCGTGACTTTTCGCGAGCGCGCGGTGCGAGCGCACGGGCATCATGGCACGGGGTTGCGGGCCCAGCTTGTTTACGCTTCGCGAGAGCGAGAACTGAACTTTGCCGATAGCGCCTGCCTGGGAACAAGAAACCGCTCGTGTCTGTGTGGAAAGAAACCGCTCCGAACAGAACGATCGGAGGCACGCCACGAACGGCACGCAAAAGGACCTCACCATGTAATCGAAGTTAACCACAGAAATAATTAAACGTTATTTCATTTTCTTTTTTTCTCAAATCAACGTCGCATTATTAAATAACGGAACGTCAGCACCCGGCCACGGCTGACAAAGCACTCCTCGCAATTATAACAATTCTGTTTTCGGCTCAGAAGTAGTGTGTGCCGCTGTGCTGCGCACTCTGCGCGAGTGTGTGGGCCGCCCTTAATTTGCGAGTCCAATGGCCATATTTTGTCCTTCCTGTATTATTTGTTCGTCCGCGTCTAAAACGTCAAACTGTTGTGTTTTGCGTCTATTCATTAACTCACGGAAAGTTGGCTGGCAGGCGCCTCAGCGTACGGGTTTGTAACCTTTCTGCCAGCCGCGCACGCTTCCCGTGTTCTACTATTTTGTACAAATAAAGATTGATTGAATGATAGATTGCTTTTTCAACTAGCGTTATTTCGCGATTTTTCTGTATCTGCATAAAACTAAACACGGAACTATAATGCTCGACGTTGCACATCCTATCTTCCTAAACGTTCGTGTGAATCCTAACACCAGAAACTGCCATTTTAAAGGTTAAAAACGAACCGTTGCTAATATGGGACGCACACTTTCATGCAAAGCTGACGTCAAGTCACTCAAATCGAAAAACATGCATATTTACAATAATAATATTATCTTTTCTGGTAAAGGCTCAGCAACCGTTGCATTCGGGTTTTGCGCACAGAACGGTGAGTCAGGACCCAGCGTTATTGCCCTCATTTTAACATTGTACACACACATGCAGGCTTGCGCTGATGATGCCTCAAAACCGAAACTCTCGTAGCGTGATTCGTGACTGCCACCGCTACTACCCAACCTCGTTGTCACGCCACTTCTGCTAGAAGTCACTCTAAAATTGCCAGTAAACACACAAAAACGCACCGATACAATTATCTTGTAGAATATCACCTTACTTAGTAATATAACTGTGTCAATATGCATTACATGTTGCATTTAAGTTAAGAAAAACAACAGAAAACCTTTTTTCGCCAGAAAAAACTAAATTTCAACGTTAAGTCTGGTAACAATGTATTTTTGCCGAATCTTTTTGCCGAATCTCTAGGAAAATTCGGCAAAAGTTCGGCTTTGCCGAATCCCGAGATTCGGCGCCGAACTTTCGATTCGGCAAAAGTTCGGCCCATCACTACTACTCAGTGTGAAACAAAGTGCGATTATCATTTCGGGAAGAACACCTTTATTTCGTGTGTGTGTGTGTGTGTGTGTGTGTGTGTGTTTGTGTATGTGTGTGAGTGTGTTTGTGTGTGTGTGTGTGTGTGTGATGTACATTTTATGTCCCTTTTTTAATGACATCTATGGTGTTATTGAATTACTTGATGTTATTCTGCACTACAGCTGGGCTTTCTCTTCTCTGTTAATAAAAGTCATGCGCACGATAGTGTGCACGTGATCTGCCACCCCAGAACGAGCGCGTAGCCTCTGCTAGGGCTCAAACAGGATACGTTCACATGGCAAAATGGAAGCCTGAAGTATCGGATTTTTTCGCCGATCCCGCCAAAGTTAGGAAGTTCTGACGTAGGAAGTCACAGAGAGCGTTTGACCAATCGTGGAAGATGATAATAGGATTTTTGAGTCAGTAGTTATTCTGTTTTTGACCCGGTTTTACTCTGAATTGCTCGGTTCTGGAGCGAAAAGTATGTAAAATCGAGAAGGTTCCGCTTCGAAAACCAGGTAAAACTGAATAAAACGGAGTAAAGCCGAATGTAAATGCATAATCGAGTTGGCCCAAATTGAAGCTAGAAGTTCTGAAATGGCAACTTTTTAAAAATCGTTTTACGCTATTACTGTTACTGAGACATCCTGGAAAACAAGAGGACGGGATACACCGCTAAAACTGCAGAGTTCCGATGACACTTGAATTTTGTGGGTTGTCTATATATAATTATTCATACATCTTGTGCGTACTATATGCACACACAACGTTCCCGTTCCCCATAGTCATTTTTTTTAATGTTCCACTGGCAGCCGCATGTTTTATAATACGATAGAGGACAATTCGTAACCAATCAGGAAAAGCTAAAACACGTGACAAAAAATAGTCCATTTTCACTTTATTAACAATGTTTTATTTAATTAGTGTCTATATGTCCCAACCCAAGTTATATAGCTAAAAAGAAAAGGTTTATTTGGCAGATAGGAAGCCATCGGGCAGGCACGTATCCAGAGGGGGGGGGGGGGCACGTCCCCCTTCCAATTTTCCATTTTGCTGGGGCCTCCTCCCCCCCCCCCTCATACAGCATTGAAATAATCTGCAGTGAGCCAATTGAAATATGTTTCGGTTTACGATAATGAAATGCTTGTCAATACAAACTCGTTTCTTGAGGAGACGAAGAGAAAGAGGTGTTCTGCATAAGTCCCTGCAGGCAGACGGCCTCATAACCTGTGGGTCTAATTACTCTAAAAACTTCTCCAAACTCAACCGCGGAGCAAAGAGGACAACACGGTGGGAAGGAGCTGCCTCTCAGAAGGAATTAAAGCGCTGTAGGTGCGGTAGTGTTACAGCGACCCCTTCGAGCCGCCGCCGCAGGGAGGAACTACTCCCCGTGCAAAAGCCGTAAGAGACCGCGCCTATTATAAATGTCGTGTTTAATCGTCATCAAGAAGGTGCTCAATATTTTATTCCCGCCTCAACAGGGGCGAAACAAACACTAGATACGACCATTTTGTTTCAGTTGGTAAATAACTCACACAATGCATTAATGGTGTTTGTGCCACACGGATCAAAGAAAAGTGTTAATGGAGCAAGGCACGGCATGTCTGAAATGAAAAACACACGGGGCATTATAAGCAGTGTGGTGGCAGCGCGCCATACTTTTCTCAGGAGCCTCGTTGATTTTGAATGCGAGTTTCACCTCACAGCAGAAGGGTCACCATAACCGGCATTTGAGTCAACCGGACTGTCCAGCCGCTGAACGAACTGTCGTCTGTCTTTTATCCGTGCACCAGTTGACCCTAGCGCGTTATGCATTCCACCTTGGCAACCCTGGTCACAGTGCTTCTGCTCCAGGTGCTCCAGGCCACAACGCCGACCACCGTGCCTGAAGAATGTCGGTTCTGGAAAGACATCGTGGATTCCCGTGGCTTTCGAGAGCTTCTTCTCGATGCGGCCACCTCGTCGTGCCTGGACATTTTATTACCACCAGAGTTTGGAGTGGAAGAAATTCGTCTGCTGACCAAGCTCCTAAAGGTGCTACCGACTTCACAAAAAATCCACAGCAAAATTGCTGGCTACTGCCATTATAACTGTAGCACCATGGAAAGTCGACACGTTGAACTGCGCTTGTTTTGTAGAACAGCGAATCCGTGGTACGTTAATTTAATTCCGCATCCGTATTGGGCAACTCTGAGTGCAGTAACCAGCAACCTGAACGAATTTAATCTTGGCCTGCTGCAATCCGCTGTTGAAGGGAAGGACGACTTTGAAAAGCTTCGCAACGGGGGGATTTTCACATTGTCGTGCGCGATGAGCAGATACTGATGGCAGGAAGTTACGACGTCAGGTGCCTAAACTGCACGCCAGATGCCCCACGTGACTTCCCCGTTGGACTAAAGAGACACATGCCAATTCGAGGACGTGAAATCACCATCGCGTGTTTGGAGCCGTTGATTTGCCGAAGTCCACCGTTTAGCATGCTAACCGAGAGTTTGCTTCACGAAAACTGCTCTCTCAAAATTTTCCAAGTAAGTACTATCGAAGCCCTGACGTATTACTTCGGTAAAAGCATGGTTGATTCTGGAACGCTCGTTTATTATCCCTTTGTTTTTAGGCAGGATCTCTTCTTTCCAACAATATCGACGCTGTTTCATTTCGACAGAGCGGGATTCGCAACGTTTGTTAAAGCGCTGGAGCCTTTGCCAAAAGAAGCTGCCCTCTTCTTGCCATTCGGCCCTTTGCCTGGGTGACTCTTTTTGCTTGCTTCGTTCTTTTCTTGCTGATCAGTTTCTTTGCCCACAGAGTTCATCAGATTGTGCCCGAGTTCCATGCTGTCGCGGCCCCTCTAGCGGCGTCCCTGGTTCAGCAGGCGTACCCCTTGCCTCCGGACGCTAAAAATGTTCACTCGTTGAGGATTCTTTCCGGAGTGTGGTGTCTGATGGTGACAGTACTGGCCACAGGATACAAAGGAGTCATCACCTCGCTGTTGTTTAACGTACCGCTGAGCGGAGAGCTTCCCCAGTACGCGTCCTTGGAGGGCGTTAAGGCTCTGGGCTCAGCTGCTTGCCTACTAAACTTCCCAGAAGCAGAGCAGGTGCGGGTTGATCCTCGGTGGGCCAAGAAACCGAATTTTGATTGCTGGGATGGATCAGGAAAGCTGCGCGTGGGAAATGGCACGGATGCCGTGTTCGTGTTCAGGCCTAGCTCCGACGAGGCTGCGAACCTCAAAGACGAGCTCTTTCGCGTCGGCTTCGTTCGAATGGACACGCTTATTTCACCCATAATCACGGGACCTCAGATCAAATCAAATTCGGCATACTACAGGTCCTTGAACAAACTCCTCGGCCGTGCTTTTGAGGCCGGTCTGCTTGAACGAGCGGAAGCAATGGCGGAGTTCAAGAGTAGGGTTAGGCGTGAGTTCAAGTACGGACGTCCCTCGGACACCGGAAACGCAGCGCTGAATCTGAGTGACCTTGAGCCCTGCTTCGTCATCTGGGTGGTCGGAATTGTCCTCAGCTTGTTGGCTTTCGCGGTTAGTCACGTGATCGCCCACTTCCGCCCACTGCGCCCTCGCATGACTCGACGTACTGTTCGCCAGGCCTGGTGATTCCGATGCCTTCCAGTAAGGCTAGGATGGCAAATCCACGTCTGGGTATTAACGTGGACACTACTGGAACCACGGGAGTAGCGGAACCATGCTGAAAATAAACAATCTGGAGTTTTTACTTTTGTTTTCTGATATTCTGTCGTATTTTCGGACATTTGATGGTCTGATGGTTTGTCCGTCTATTGCTCGGTGGGAATTTGTAACCATAAGTAGATCGCGACAAAAGACCAAAAAGTGCAGGACAGAAAAAATTTTAAATGGCCAGTATATTCATTCTGAGAAACGTTCAAAGCGTTAGCAAATCTTCCGAAGGAAAAGCAAAAAGTTCGCCTTTTAGGAACGTTCATTTCCCAGCCCACTACTTTTTTTTTAAATGTTCTTACAAACTTAGTACCAATTGGTGCCCTACTACCATCATGGTGTTTCAAATTGCCAAGGTCTGAGTGCTCCCTCGGTGCTGGTGAGATGATGGTCTACTGCTCAAGAAATTCGTCAATTTATTCTTTAAATGTTTGCGTACGTGCCTCAAGAGGATTGGTTATCTTTTATATATATTTAATTTTTTATGTTTTCCTTTCTGTTTTCTGCAGGAATAAACTTCAGCTGCGAGTCAGCGTTGTGTTCGTCGGCTCTCGTTCTCAGTGGCGTCACAATGGGTGGGGTGGGGGAGCGGGGGGGGGGCTGGTCACGCCCCCGGGTGCAGCGCTCGGGGGTGTCGCGGCGGGCCACAAGAGCGGGGGGGGGGTGGGGTAGTCGCGGCGGACTATGCGAGAAGCGGGGGGGGGGGCGGGAGGGGAGGGTGTTCGCGGTGGGCTACGCGAAAGTGGGGGGGGGGGGGGGCGTGTCGCGGCAGGCTACTGCCCCGGGTGTCCGCTGACCCTCGTGACGCCACTGCTACGTTCTTGTCCTTCGTGTATTTTGCGCTGTTTTCAAGTTGTCATAATGCACCATCTGGCTCAACCTTATGCCTTGTTGCTGTAGACGAAGATTGTATTCCCGTGAAGCTTGTTTCTAGTTTGTTTCCTTTTAATTTAAAAGACAGGTCTAAATCGGCGTTTTATCGGTTTTCCCTCGATTTTCATAAATCCGCCTCGGGGGTTGGTAACCAATAAACAAACAGTGTTTTTTTGCTATTGGAGATTTTCTTCTTTTTTTTGTGGAAAGCTTTGTGTTTTTTTTAGAGGAAACTGTGTTTTGGGCAATATTGTTCAGGCGTTGCTAAAAGTTTAAATTGGTTTTTAGATAGCATTGACCTCAAGCACGGTTGACGGATGTTGCGCTGTTAATGAGAGGAGAGGGGAAGGGTTTATTAAGGAAGGACAGAGGTTAACCTGAACGTAGGTTCTGGTTGGCTACTCTGTACTGGGAAGAAGGGGAGGGGAAGAAAAGGTATGACGATCAGGAAGAAAGATGAGGTGAAGTTGTCAATGATGTTGAGCAATGGTACAAATGCTCAAAATCTCTCAGGCATTTTAAATCAACCTACAAAGTGTCTGATAATTCCGTGTTCGTGAGGAACACTACCAAGGCCTTCGTGGCCTTCATGAATTGGTCAGTTGTGTCCCAGGCACCAAGGACTTTTGATGAGCAGAAAGGCCGCGAGTCCAACGCCATTAATGTCTGTTGCATCCTTTGTCGATTCTCGTTGAATTTATCGCATTCACACAGGATGTGTTGAATTGTCCCTTCAACTTTGCAGCTTGCACAGTTGGCGAAATCTCTCCTTTGAATCCGACAAAGGAACTGCGGTGTATACGCCACACCAAGCCGTAGTCGGTGCAGGACCGTCTCCAGCTGTCTTGAAAGTCCAGATGGAACACGGAATGCAAGTTGAGGATCAAGGGAGTATAGCCTGGGATGGTGGTAATGTGGATTCATCCTGTAGTTTTGTGAAATTCCTTTTACCACGTCTTGAACCAGAGCTATTAATGAAGATTTGTTCAACCCTGGCAGAATAACTGCTCTGACTTTCTCAAAACTACCCCTCAAGGTTCTTCGCACTAAACAAAATTTTTAGCTCGATTGCGACAAAAAAAAAAAAGAAAAAAAGAAGAATTTCTGAAATGAGGTTGGCACAGCCCGTCTTGCTTCACTCGATGCCCGCAACGTTAGTTTTTGACGCCGCCGACATCGGCGTTTTAGCTACTGCGATGAGCCTAAGTTCTACGCCACGTTCGATGTAATGTACATGACCGCGCTTTAAATATTCAAGAATATTTTATCAATAAACTCTCATGTTTAGTTTTAGAGGTGTTTTACATATTTTGTTTCCTGGTTTTCCAAAGTAAATAATTTTTTTTTTAGTATATGACATACAAATGAGGGTTTTGTGGTGCTTTCAATTTTTGTTGTTCACTTTGAACCATACGCATCTTCAATTATGGTTGGTGGCGTAGATCATTAAAACTGTCATCTTTTTGCCTCGCTTAACAGTCTTGGTGTCGTCCGCATATTGAGCTGCTGGCGCATCAAGAAAAACGCAAGCCACCCCTACAACGCGCATTTAAGAAAAAAGAAGTTCCGTAACAAATTTGGTACAACTTTGTGAAAAGATTAGGGCCCAGTTCAATAGTTGTAAATGGCTTTACGCCGCGCGATAACGTCCACATGTTTCTTCGCGTTGTCACCGATTGTTTTTGTCAAAAGCTGCTTCCCGGGTAACAAATAAAGATAAGAAAAAAAAAAAACCGTGAACCCTGTTCACGTTTGCGTTCACGTGACGCACAAATCGAAGGTTTATTGCTGCATCCGTTGGCATCGCATTTCTCGCACGTAGCGCGGTCGCTTGTTTACGTGGGGTCTTTGCCGGCCGGGTCACTAGTTTCGTTTTCTCGCCGCTACCAAGATGGCGGACGTAGTTCTCGGCGCGCTACTAGATGGTGCTCTTGAAAACAAACAAACAAACAAACAAACAAACAAACAAACAAACACAACCATCTGTGCGGAGCTGACTTTCACATTGATTTCTTTCAGAAGACAGTCTGAATAGTCGGTGGTAACCGCGGAAATGCGACTGAGCCCCAAAGGATGCACGTATGGTCTCCGTCCATGGAGCTCATAGTGTTACTCAATGTGTCGTTCACCCCTAAGCTAACAGTATGGTGGAAGCTACTTGCTTATTGGATCAATCATACGTCCACCTTTCGCCACGTGATCAGGCTTCTGGCCAAACCCACGCGCAGAGAAAGAGAGAGTGAGAAAAGAAAGAGAGAGCGGGATCTGGTGGTGGGAGGGAGGCGGTTGATTGGCCCGGCGAGCACGTAGCGCCCACCGCGCTGTCAGTTTAGGGATGAACGGAGCATAGTTTCTCCCCTAGTCTTCTAGGCGAAAGAAAAGCAAAATGGGGTAATCAAGGACAAAAAGGTTTGAAAGGGGGAGTGAGGCGTCAGACAGAAGATGAAAGGCCACCGTCTTGTCTGAACGCGCGGATGGCAAATATATAGAACGCGTCTGTGTCACGTCTCCCGGCCGTACTTTCCTGGTGGGGCAAGTCGGCTTCGAGAAGCAAAGCAAAATCAGACGAAAAAGCAATTGGGCGGGAATTGGGAATGGTGTGTTTGAAAGGGAACGGAATATCCGAGAATCCTGAACCCGTCGAAGGGCTCTGCTAGTTTCCCGTGGGAGGCACGTGTCGATGGACTCTGGTTTCCCGTAAAAGGAAAGAGGGAAAAAAAAAGAAACCTATCGTGGAAGTTATTGGGATACTTTCCCGATCCCCGCTTTGGGCAAAGAACCGAAAACTGCCACAAAGGACACCATCATCGTCAACAACAACTGCTAGAGCGAGCCTATCCGCCAGTGCCTGACCTTGCCGCGCTGGTTGCTGCTGGAATTCTCTTTGGTCCCGGTTGGCTGTATGGGGTCGGTAATTACGACTCCAAGGGTTGATTGCGTTGATCGGGTTGCTTAGATTGGACCCGCAAGAGTACGTTTCGGGACGTGCGTTCGTGCAAACACGCGCGACACAGTGTCGCTCCTCGTGGGTTATAAGACAGCAGGTTGAATCCAATACAGCATGCTACTATACTTGCGGTTCGGCGTGAGAGCGAACACGAGTGACATCCATCTCCTGCAGGGTTTTGCGTTCGAACGCCGAACACCAGTCGCTGTGCGAAGAGCAGACGAGGCTTTCTTGTTCGCTCTGATTGGAGGGAGACAGCCGGGAGCGGGTAATTGTCTTCTGTCTGCCCACTATCCTGCCAATCAGAGCTCGGCACTCTAACGTCACGGCACGCCCTCATCCCCTCCTTTCCTTCAGCTTCTCTCCGCATACTTATAGTATATGGCCAGTGAGTGTTCCAAAATGCGTCTTTGGCGCACCGGAACGCAAGGGCAGCCTTTCAAAGGACAAAATACAGATAACGGGTAGGGAACGAACGCACGATGACCGAGGCAACCAAGTTCGCGCCGTCATTGCTGTGATCGGGGGGCAAAGGCACGTGGACGGACTCGGGGTAAACAAACGCATGAGGTGCCCAAGGAGCGGAAAAACTTGCACGCCGTATTATATAGAGCAGACGTTTGGAATATTTTGACTCGTATATGCGTTAACATATCCTCGTAAACACGGAGAAAGGGAATCTTTTTGCCAGCGAGGTGAATACAGGTGGCACCGGCTAGAGCCGCCTAATACGCTACGCCTATAGAGTGTCCGCACTTGATTCCCCGATTATTCTGTGGGCGCCACCATTTTGGAGCGTAGTGCAGGGCCGGTACGGGAGTAGGGGTGTCGCGAAGCGGTCGAGGTTCGAGTTCGACCAGGTTCGAATTTTTCGAACTTGTGAAAAGTTCGACAAAGGTTCGACTCAGGTTCGACTGCTATGCGCATGCGCGACAAGCTGGCCAGTTGGCTTCAAATTGGATGGTGACGGCTAAGGGATGGATTAAGGGTAACTGCAAAGAAAAAAAGTGTTTTTTTAAACAGCCTAATTGGGACAAGCATGTCACAAAACAAATCTTCGCGAAAAAACAAATTTTTTCTAGCAATATTTACGCCAGAGAACGTAATTTAGTCGGAGTCCCAACCTCTCCGCATTTGAAACTCCCGCTCTTTCGACGCCCGCGGAGTGGCTGATGTACGTCACTCCGTGACGTGTAGCAGAGACTCTGTGACGTGTAATAGGAACTTTGTGGCGCGCGATTCAAAACGGGGTGAAATAGCCGCAACCTAAAAATCAGTCCTGCGCAATAAATATTGCTGTAAAAAATTTTGCTTTTGGCGGAAAAATTGTTTTGTGACATGCTTGTCCTAATTAGGCTGTTTAAAAATACACTTTTTTTTCTTTGCAGTTACCCTTTAAGGGCAGCACTGATTGCTTATTTCAGTTAATACAGTAAAAAATTAGCTTATTATCTTCTTCAGTAATTAGAATTAGTTTCTTTTAATTTCAATTGTTCATAAAATTAAAATAACCATTTGCATAAAACAAAATTCACCAAAACCAGACCTGCTGGTATCAAGGTCTGGCCACACTGTCCACAAAGTCGAACCGGTCGAATCTGGTTAAAAGTTTGAAGGTCGGACCCCGAAAGTTCGACCTTCCGGTTCAACAAAAATTCGCGACACCCCTACACGGCAGGCACACTAGCTAGACCCTTTTCGAAAGTCCTCGCCATCGCCTGTCCGCCATTTTACTTGCTCACATACTCTGAGCACGTATTGGATACGAAACCTGCGTCAGCGATTTGCGTCAACTCGGCTCAGCTCGTATCGAAAACGAGCGCTACGTCAGCGTTCAGTGAGGACTCGGATCCAACCACGCCAACCACGCCCTTCCTGCCCAATTGATGGATGGATCGATGAATGTTAATGGCTATACCCTTCGTAACGGGCGGTAGCTTGCGACACCTAGCCAAGAACATTGGCGGTCGCCAAGAAATGCCGACCGCCAATGTTGCTTGATTGACTTTTAAAAAAGGTCTATTGGCGCTGGCTACCTTCTGCAAATGCCACTACTTGCGGCTTAGACACGGTGCAAGGAAGCTCGGGCAATAAAGAGTTTAAAGGGGATTCAACCGCTCGTCACTCAATGGGCAAATTTCGCTACACAAACCTGAGTTTCAGGAATGCACGATAGTATTCATTTTTTGGGGGGTTACTTATGATAACGTAATGAAGGTTGTACGGCCCTTGAATTTTTCTTTTAGAGCGCTGGAGATTTTTAATAAAATCCAGAAATATGACCGTTTTGACTGTTTTCAGCGCGTTTTGAGGCATTTTTGAAAATACAATTATTTAGAAGACAAACGTGACAAAACGCTTGGCCGTACGTACTAGGGGTGCCTCTAATCTTAATTTTAAGACCATGACGAGAAAGCAAAATATTGTTGTATTTGCGTATTGGTGTAAATAAAATCACCCTGTTAATTTTATTTCCAACTTGTTAAACGAGATGGCGACACTAGTACTAAATGCCTCAAACCGGAGGTTTTCTTGCTGTCGCTGTTGTTGTTTTTCTCTCGAGCTCGAATTCGACCGCGATGTCTCGTTGCTCGTGGATCGGTAGCACGTGTAGCGAGAGCTCACGCGGTAAAGCTCACTCAAGGCTCACTGATCGGATTCAATCCACCGCCTCTGCCCGTTTCAATCTCGATGAGCTTCATAAGGTGGTATTCACTGCTGGTGACCATAGTTGAGCTCGCTGCTGCTGAGCACGTGTTGACGTCAAGCTTCTAGAACGCTTCAAACATGCACATCGCACACCATCGAGATTGTATTCTTTGGGAGGCCATAAATAAGAACTAATTCCGAGCATGCGCTTTCAGCAGTCACCTCAAATATGGCATCCAGTGAATACCACCTATTGCGTGATGCACGTTAAAGTCGTCAGACAAGCAGCGGTATACTGCACTGTCTTTCATCTCCAACGAAGACACCAGATGCCCTCAGAGCTGACTAACTTTCCGCTGTATAAACATAGACACAACAGAATTACAACTGATGGCTCCGTTGGTAGGCACTTTTTGAACGTTGCAAAAAAGTACTCTACTGTCTCACCTTAGCATGGACTAACCGTGAATGCTGTGTACTAGCGCGAGACGGCTAGCCTTGACTGCCTTGACTGGAGCACTCGCTGCACGAGCGCTCGTGCAGCCGCCGAGGCTTCATTCGAAGCAACTATCTCGCGCTTTTAGCACGCGCGGCTAACAATACACTCTTAGAAAAAAGGGTCAGTATAGTCCTCCCTAAAGGGAGGAACGCTCTTGACACATATGTTCCTTCAGAAATGGAGGAACTTTCGTCCCTAAAGCAGGGGAGCAAAAGTTCCTCCGTCGCCTGCATCTCATTATGGCGGCCACGAATCGAGCAAATCGAGCTCAATAAGGCTTAACGAGAACACGAAGTCTATTGTACGGAGCGAGAGGAGCAGCAAATAAAAACGTAACACGAGCTTTCCGCGAACTGTATTTATTTCCGAAGCCGGCTTCCCCTGCAGGTAAAGAAACTTACGTTTCGAAAGCATGCAGTCACTCAGTCGTCTCATCGTCAGCACTGCGATGTTAAACGGAGACAACCGGCACCCAGTTCGCGCACTTTGTCTTACCTTTGCTATTCCTCGAGCCACAATTCCTTCGTCAACCGTTGCGTCAACCGCACATCACGAAGGAGTGGTAAACCATTCGCCCGCGAAACCAAAATCCGCTCTCAAAAAAAAGCAAATCCGAAGCAGCCTCTTGGCTCGTTTCAGCACGGTAACACGAAATTATGGCGTAGCCGCGTAGCGTAAAAAAAGGAGGTTAAATCGCTTGCCACCAGATGGCAGAATCAAGCAGATTGATCGCAAGTAGCTAGGCTAGGTGGCGCTAGTTACACCCCAATTCATGTTCTACAAAAAATATTTTATTTTCTGTCGCCACCATTGAGCTTCGGGACCCTTTCTTTCACACAGGTAGACATATTACGCGTTCTACGGTACAAGCATCAGCTGAACATACATAGAGCACATACACATACACACAAACATCAATGCAACAGCATACAAACAACAATACAACAGCACACTAACCCGATCACTACTCCTGAGCTCTGCGTTTCCGTCTTTTATAGTGGTCGTTCTGAACGTACGGAATTTTTCGGTGACTCTTTAAGCAATAAAAAATATTCCCAGCATGTTGATTTTTTTCCAGCAATGTCATACATCTGAGAGTATTTTTAATGGCTCAGGGGATGAATCTCTTATTAAAAAGAAATGCTCGATCATGCCGTAATTATTTGAAAGCCAATAAATCGAGCCGCTCCAATGCGGTTCCAAGCCTGGGTTTGTTTCCCGCACGGCACTTCCGAGCCAGTATTTCTATTGTAGTGTTTGTTTTACTATTTGTGCTGTTCGCGCACGGCTGCAATTGCCGTCTAGAATTAATCTGTGTAGAGCGGATATTCACTCAGCTGGAAGTGATGCTTCACGGGCAGAGAGATCGCTTTTCGATCAACTTGAATGCAGTCGAAGCCGCGACTTGCGGCAGGTGTTAAGTGTACGGAGCTACCCCGTGGCGAGCTCGAAAACGTCTAGCGCTCATCCCAGCGCGCCACTTGGAGGGCAGTTTCTCCAGGAACCGTAGTATATTTAAACAGCAAAATAAAGGATAACTTTTTTTTCGATTTTACGTTTTTTTATGCTAAAATTTCATTGTAAATATAGTACTTTCCGTCATTATTTCGTACTGTTCAGTATTTTCACCAGAGCGCAATCGCTCTCGGGGACCGACAGTCACATTGGCCACTGTACGATAGGAGCTTACCGTTCAGACCAGCGTTCCAACATGATTATCCGCACGTCGATCGACTGCACCTAATTTCTCAAGTGGTCTTAAACTCTTTAATGTAAAGGGGAATGTCAACCTGCGACACCCCGCCCCCTCCGATCACGGCCCGACCAGCCGCATCAATGCCCGACAGTTTACGTCATCTCATCTTGTTGTTACACCACTGATACGCGAACACACGGTCACATCGGCGATAATTCCAGTCTTCTCTTCACTACGCACAACACTGCCATCACGATGTTGCTGCTACGTTGCCGACACGCAGAAATACAGAACCACGTTGAACGCCGGTTGGCACTCGGCACGGGAAAACAGAACCGAACTCAGCACGGCAGCCGGCAGGAAAACCTGCCGGCTGCCGAATTCAGCACCAGGCAGCCGGCAGGAACACCTGCCTGCCTTGGACACAGTTCCTGCGATTTCCATAACGTCGAAAACGTCGATACAGATCCGCGTGGTTCCGCTACTGTAGTTCCGCTTTAGTTCCGCGTACCTCCCGCAATCCAGAGACGGCCATCTTATCCAGTGTACGTAGCGCTGCTGGCACTGCTCCGGAACTTCGCTGTTTCTAGCGGCTTCATTTGTTCGTTTGAAAAAAAATAGTGATAAAAACGTCAATGCAACCGAAATGTTCTGCACGCTTGGACTAGAAGACGGTATTAACGGCGGCCTTCGCTGCCGCTGAAGCTCAATCAACTCAACAACATGTATTAAACAACGTGCGCGACGTGCTCGAAAAACGAAACCGAAAGAAGATGGCTCCCTTCTTCTCGAGTCCGCTTGGGGGCGCGTCAGTAGAAGGGAGGAAGACGCGCCGTTGCTGCCTTTTACCTCCATTTTTTCTTAGAGTGCAGGGTCAGGGCCCAGCGGTCGAGGCGGCCGAGGCAGCCGAGTTACGAAATGTGGCCGAAGAGACCGAGGCCCGAAGCCCGCCACTATCGCAGCTGATCGCAGCCGCCCAGTGTACGTAGCAGTATCGGCATCGTTTCGAAGCTTAGCGGTTTATGACGGATGTGTTTTAACTCTTTCTTTGTGAATGCCGAAAACGCCGCGGCAAAAGAAACGACTGAAGGACCGACCTCGTCGTCTTGGCCCCTGCGTAAACGGCTTAGATCCAACCTGGGTGCCCAAATCTTGTTTATCAAACAGCGCGCTGATGAAGCTTGTAGCAATGATATTTGTATAGTTTTCCTTGGCGTCGGTGGATAATAAGGACTTTAATTTTCCTTCCATCGGTCTGGGTTTGTTTATGCCTGTTTTGGAAAATAAAAAGATTAAAAAGAATTAACGAAAAAAAACAAAAAAAACACCGCTCCTTCCAGGGATCGAACCTTCGACCACTTGGTCAGTAGCGCGATGTTCTACCCCTGCGCCAACTGAACAGGGAGGAACTCGACCTCCTCCTTTCATCCAAACTTCCGTTCCTCCCTTCTCTGGGCAACTTGACTACAACAAGGAGGAACAGTCGCCGTTGCTACCTTTCTTCTCCTTTTTTTCTTAGAGTGTAGTCCATACTAACGTGAGACGAAGTAGAGTCATCAGCAGACTCCTAGCGAAAGGCCTGATAAGGCTCTGAAGGCGATACTTTTGTTGATTCTATTTTTTTGTGTGTGCTATGTTAGCGCGCGTGGTCAAACGCTTGCATACGCTACAAGCGTGGCTCCTAAGCACTCTAAGATCGTGCAAGGTTGAGCAGAGATATCCTAATATGTAGGGTGCCTCAATGTCCTTCTGCTTAGGGTGATGCCACCCTTTGTAGTACCCGAGGCCGACAGCACGCGCTCACGGGTAAAATACAAAGAAATCGACGAAAACAAAATGTCGCCATAGCACAGTCAGCGCCACAAACGCGTGCCGGGACACGCTCTTTTACGCGCTTCTGAACAAAAAAATAAGTAAAAATAAGAGTGTGGCAGCAAAATGGCCAGATGTCTCTACCCTAAGCGAAGCGCACATGGAAACGCCCTACTAATATGTATTTGGAAATAAAAGAAATAGTTGAATGAGTTGCAAAGAAGGCTAAAATACTTATTCCGAACAACATTTATTTTATTAAACATTATTTCAGACATTTTCATTCTCTGTAGACCTTGTTTGGTGGCTAGTAGATATGAAAAACAAAAAAGAAGAATGATTTCTATTATTTTGAACAATTACAATATATATTCTTAACCAAAAAACTGGTGCTTACTCTGAGATCCAAATTGAATTTTGACGTTAGCGTTTTGGCGCCCGAAACAATTTTTTTGTAAGTATAAACACTTCCCGTTTTTGCGGATTACTAAGAAACCAAACGGGCCATAAATAGGTAAAAAATAAGTTTCTATCTAAGGTGAGGCGTACGTTTCTTTTTTTTCTCCTCACTTTCTAATTTTTTAAGCAAAATTAAATGAACCTCTAAATAACTTTAGTGTCTTCATAAGTAACCTCGGGAGTTCACTGTGCTATTGTCTGTTATGACCACCTCTTTTCAACAGTGATCTTACTATGTCACGGTGGAATGAAGCGGTGCTACCATACCTTGCTGCAGTGGCGTATCAACTTGTTTTTGAGTGGAAGGCAAACCAGCCCCCCCCCCGGGGGCCGGGGGGTGGTGCCCTTGGTATCCCTTGGGCGCCGCCAGCCAGTGGTTGGCCTGCCCAGTGGTGGCTGCTTCAGGAAGGGGGAGGGGGGGGGCAAAACACATGCCTGGCCCCCCCCCCCCCACTCTGAGAACTGGGGAAACAAGTGCCCCCTTGCCCCCCCCCCCCCCTCCGGTGAGTGTCCACCCCTAAGAAATTCCTGGGGAGGAACCTGAATATATATATATATATATATATATATATATATATATATATATTTCTTTTTTTTCTTTTTGCAGAACAACGTTTGCGTGTTAAATGTGGTGGTCCAAACGGCCGCAACGCCGCACCTTGTGCTTTCGATAATTTCGAACGTGGATGGAACTTCGAATTCATTCGGAAATCAGAGCTTATTCTACGTTTTGTGAGCCACTGTAATCTACGTATGTACTGGCTCGTATCTCGCGCCGCCTGTTGGCCGCTTCCTGCAGCGGCGGACGCAGAGCGAAGAAGATCTAGCTCGAGATCGGCGGCGAACAGCCCGTGGCCCGAGCCCACCTCGAGCGCCCGACCTGCACGCGCAGCTGCGAACATGCAACTCGTTTGTTCCGGAAAAATTCTGCGCCATCTATGAGGAAAAGGGTACAAATAAATAGCGGTTGAATCCCCCTTAAAGGAGCTGTGCAACGATATTCAATTGGAATGTTTTTCACTTTACACGAGCTTACTGGCACTAGTGGGACTCAAGGATACTCACACGCAACGCCACTGGCCAAGAATCTCCGTTGTTGCGGTGTAATTTCAAGGACAAAAGCGATCATTTTCATTCAATCTCTCCTTTGCAAAATTTGATGACGTAACGTGGGTATCGCAGTATCCTCCGGTGACGATATTTGAATGCGGTTCATAGATTGGACCCGAGCATTGCGTGGGCACTCGATTTGGGCTCGTGATAATTACTAGCTCGAGAAGCATTCGGGTAGTGGCCCGTGTCCAATCGCTGCAACGACGACAAGAGCCGAGCCATAACAATATCTGGAACTCAGCGCGTGTCCTGTGCTTTGCCAACCCCAGCGCGTGGCAATGATCAACATTGGCGGCATATAATCGGCTCCAGATCACGTGGCCGCTTGTTCTGGCTGCGAGTTGAGTGGGTGAACGCTGCTCGTTTTTCTTTGATTTTTTTCTGGGACTTCTATTGCGTGGGGTGAAAAACGAACGCGTGTTTTATAGGTCATTAACGTCAGGGATTCGTTTTAAGCGGTATTTGCGCAAAGTACAAAAATTGCTGCATCGC
>JAZHYW010062269.1:0-17682 GCA_037355805.1 Ixodes ricinus | reverse complement strand
GCCACTTCGTTCGGTTACGTATTGCTCTCGGATGCCGTTCGGATTAACAGGTGCACCAATCGGCATTTCAGCAGTTGATCGATGGGGTGCTCGGAGATGCCAAATGGCGAGGCTACGCGCTCGCGTACCTGAGCGACATCATTGTGTACTCGGAAACTTTCGAGGACCACCTTCGTCACCTCGAGGACGTGTTGCCAAACTGCGGATCGCCGGCCTCACACTAGAAACAACTAAAGCCCAAATTGGGGCTTCTGAGATCAGCTTGTTGGGATTCCGGATCGAGGGGAAAAGTTTCACTGACGCGGACAAGTTGCGGGCGATCTTGATTCAGTCCCCTACCGATGTCGGGGGGTACGTTTTCTTGGCATGATGGGATGCTGCTGAGCCTACATTCCGAACTGCGCAGCCATGCAGGCACCCCTCACGCAATTGCTGAGGAAAGCGAAAACCCTGGGCTGGGAGGCGCCCGCAGGAGGCGTTCCTCCAGCTGACCGAGGCATTGGCGCGTGCAGCATCCCTCAAACTGCAGACCTGAATGGGCCCTTCACGATCCAGACGGACGCAAGCGACCGGGGTCTCGGCGCGGCATTGCTCTTGCAGGAGGCGGGGAAGATCCGACCGGTGGCATTTGCCAGCCAGGGCGCTGAACCCGGCGGAGAAGAACACACGGTGAGTGAGCGCAGAATGCCTCGCCATCATTTTCCGCTCCTCAAGAAGTTCGATCATTATGTCGAGGGGACGGAATTCACGATCGAGACGGACCATATGGCCTCGCGTGGCTCTCCCGAATCAAGGAACCCGCCGGAAGACTGGCGCGCTGAACTGTGTGCACCGAAATGCAATGCGAAGATTCAGTGCCGGAAGGAGCACGACAAATGTGGTGGCCGACGCGCTCTCCCGCACGCCCACGTGGATCCCCGCAGGCGAGGCAGCAGACAGCAGGCGGTGCCATCCACCGGGAGACGGGGAAATCCCGCCTCGCGCTCCGCTCCCCACTGTGGCGGCGTCGCGCAGCTGGCGCGGGCGATTACCTCACTGGGACCGGCGACCAGCGAACGGAACAGTTCGAAGCGCCCAGCAGAGCGATTCGTTTTGTCGCGCTATCTGCGACCGGCTCAAGGCAAGATGGATCCTGACCGAACAGGCGAAAAGACGCTCCGGCCTCGAGAACTGGAAGGCTACAACGCCTTCCTCCAGGAGATCAGACGACCCGGAGAAGCTGGGCGGGCGCGCGATCTACGGTCGATGAGGACGACGATCCTGCTGCGCTGCTTCCAGGCGTGCAGTTCAGGTAGGTCGTTCGAACAAGTTCTCCATGATCTCTCCAGGTGGCGTCACCGTCGCCACCACGGCAGACCGATCACGGCGGCCAGCAGTCGTGAACAAGCCTGCGTTCCGCTACTGGCCAGGGCGAGGGCAACCTGGTGGTCGAGCTGCGCCGTGGTGCGCCGAGAACGCTGCCGGCCAAGGCGACCACCCGGCCTGCTCAGGCCGATCGTGAGTACGCGGCCATGGAGATCGCGGCCTGCGACGATGGGACCCCTGCCGGCGGTCAAGCAGGGCTATCGAACGTGCGTTGGTAGTAACCTGCCACTTCACCGGATTCGTCGAGATGTTTCCAGCGCGGAAGGTGACAGCCAAGGAGTCCTGAGCAGGCTGTCAGAGGTCTGGTGCCGCTACGGGTTCCCTCGAGAGACTGGTGAGTGACAATGCCTCGATATTTTGCTCGAAAGTTTTCGCGGCAACCTGCCAGGCCCTCGGGATTAAGCATTGTAAGACTTCGTGTTACCATCCCCAAGCAAATGTGACCGAGCGGCGGAACCGTGACATTAAGCCGCTGCTCGGGGCGTATGCTCGTAAGCAGCGGGACTGGGATCTGCACTTGGATTCGATTTCGTTTGCATTGCGGTCCAACCTCAACCGCAGCACTGGGTTCACACCCGCGCTGCTGAACTTCGGCAGAGAACTCTCTACGCCGACCGATGCGGTTCTTCGCCCGCGACCGAGCGCGGCCAGAGCGGTGCCCTCGCACGAGGATTTCGCGACGCGTACAAGAGAGCGACTGTCGCTGGCGCTGGACGCCGCTCGCGGAAACAGGGCTCGCGCGCGCGCGGAGCAGAAGAACACCTACGACAAAGCGCACCGCGATGCGCAGTTCGAGGTGGGCGACACCGTTCTTCGGCGAAGTCACGTTCAGAGCGATGCGAGCAAGTTCTTCTCGGCGGCGTTGGCCCCCAAGTGGGTTGGCCCCTTCGTCATCGATTCCAAGAGGTCCCGACTGACATACACGCTGAGGGACCAGAATTCTGATCTCGTCCGCGGGACAGTTCACATCGGCGAACTGAAACCCTTTTCCCCAGGGAAGGGGATGAGCCGGTCAAGCGGCCGCAAAGGGGCATTCGCGGGCACCAACGATCTCAGGATTTCCTGGGACCACCGCGGCACAGCTACAACACGCGTAGCCGGAGGCAACCCGATGGGATCGGAACCTCGTAGAGTGCGTGGCCCGGGAAAGGGAAGAAGAGGGTGAACGATCCGAAATCGGCGTTCCCGGCATTGTTTTTTTTCTTTTTTTTTCTTTGTGGATGGGGGAGGGGGTGCCTCGGAACCCTCAGTGTTTTTTTTTGTTGTTTTGTTTTTGCTTTCAATGTTTTTATTTTTGCGCACGGCGTTCGGCTGGTAAACTGTCATCGGCCCTGCGGCTGCTGCCTCGAGACGCAACTTGGTGTGCACCGAATGGTCCTCTCCTGGGAGACGATGAAAGGATGAGTCGCCGTTTGGACAAACACCAGCCTGGGCTGAACTCCTCGTCTTCGGGCAGCGTATTCCCCGGCCGGAACCACAGCTCGGGGAGCCTCGTTGGACGTCCGCGACGCCACGCAGGACGCCGGGGTGCAGTTCTCAGTGACATTGGACTTCCAGCCCCGCATCGCTCCGGGAGGGCCGTCGCAGCTGGGTCACAACCACAGTCCCTCTCCGGTGCACCACTCCATGGGGGGGCCAGTCTCATGGTGGCCAGGCACACTGTTCAAGGACCCCGTTGCCCCGGAGGCCGCCGCCAAGCCGAAGTCGACACAGTCTACTGTGAGGTGTGCGGTGGCCGCGAACCCCAGGCCTCAGGCGAACTGATGGACCTCAGTGAGGACGACCCATGGGACCAGTGGTGTGGGTGTGCGTGTGGGGGGTTTCCAGGCCAAACAAAGCGACGGTGTTCCCGAGCAGCCTAGCCGTACGTCTGAATTCCGACGTACTTCGATTTTTAGGAGAGGGGAGTATGGCGCACCGTGAATTCACGAGGACGCCCATCAAACCACCTGCGCGAGGCGGCTATGCAGTTGCTTCGCCTCAGACACGATCACATGGTCGTGTCGCCGCGGGGTCGGTTGGGATTTCGAATTCGGCTCCCGACGAGCCGCTTTCTCTCCTAGCCACTGGATGGCGCTGCAGGCGCCCCATGGCGGGCGAGGAGAAACCTCCTCGCCCATCGGTCGATATTGTCGGGTAACCGGGAGGCAAGAGTCTCTTAGGATTCCGGCCGGCGCTCAAGAAAGGCGAGTGCTAGCAACTGCTCTCGGGCAATAGCGGGACACGAGGCCTAGGGGCCCTCTTTGTGTTAAGCTTTGGGCTTAACGTACGTTTGTAAATATTTGAGTAATGTCGCGTGTGTTTGTAGTATAGATTGAGTGTTTTGTAGCGTTGTGTTTTTATGTACCAATAAACGGGGAGCGGAATCCCGCTCCCGTGAAAGAACCAGGCTGGACTCGGGTTGTTGACGGACCACGTGGGGAACGGCGTATCGGCGGCGGTACGCGAATTCCCACAAGTGCAACAAACTTTATCGTCTCCTCCAAATGTGTATTACCAACACCGAACTGGGAGGGTCGAGGTCGTGCGGTCCAATTGGGAAAATTAAGAAAATAAGTCGTCGGCAGCAGTGTCAGCAGTCGGGCTGCACGTCGTGTGCTTAGCTCAATTGGGGTCCATTCCGACAATTAGGTCTCATTCTACGAGGGTGTCGGTGGGACGATCTGGGTGCTTTCATGGTACTTAGCACATCCTGCTTTGTACACATTGAGGGAAGATCATGGCTGATATGAAAGGTTTTAACAAGGTACGTCTAATACATTTTAATAGTTTTTTTAAACACATAGTATTTCGAACATCCGAACACGGGATGCGACTCTCAAACATTTATTGAAATAAACAAATACAACCTGTTTCTTTAAAAAACAATACTACATTTACAATTCTGTAGAAAATTAGCCGAGACTAATAAAAACATGAAAACTTGAAAAACGAATTAGGAAAAGGAACGTCTTAAACTGTTCAGACGTTCCCTTTTCTGAAGTCCTTTCTCTTCTACCAAGTTTCTAATCTTGCGCCACAGTCTCGGATAATTTTCAACATAATCAACATTCAACATCTCGCCTGCGCACTCACTGTATTTGAACATGATGAAAAAAATAGCACACAAGGTAACGAGGACAGGAACAAGAACGGAACACAGAAGACAGACAAGCCTTAACTCACAACTCAAATATAGTGTACATTGTTTCTGAGTTGTGCGTTTTGAGTTTGAGTTGTGAGTTAGTGCGTGTCTGTCATTCTGTGTTTCGCTCCTGTCCCGGTCCGCGTCTTTTTGTGCGCTATTTTTTCATAATGTTCAACCAGTACCAACTCACCCAGCTTATTACATTACTACACTCTATTTGCATTTTTCAAGTTATATTGTGAAAAAAAAGAGAGTGAAAAAGACAAGGACCAGTAAAGGAGAACACGGGACAAGCGCTGTCCAGTTTATTTTAATCGTATTGGGATATTTGTACACATACTAATTTCTCGATATAATAAAAAAATAATTATTATTTGTTTAAATGTTAGTAGATGTACTAAAGATATAAAAAGTAATCATTAACTTTTTTTTTCAAAAAGGTATTTATGAAAATGCCGTCACCTTGGTGACAAAATATTATCCTGCTCGCCTCGTAATCTCACTCTCATCCACTTGATTTCACTATGTATATTGAGTTCTTAATTACTTTTTGATAAGTGCTTTTGTTATTTAGGGCGCGTTATGTTTTGCTTGGGACCAGCGTTTTTACGTATTTGTTCGTCGTAGACTTTCCGGTTTTGAACGAAAAAACGGTAAACATCTGCCGGTGTCAAAAATACAAAATCGGTTAAAACCGTAAAACACAGACGTCTGGAAATGTTTGCTCTAAGCGAAGGACTACCGACGTCTAATCCCTTCTTTCTTAGACGTTCGTCGGGCGCGTACTCTCTTCTAGATCAAGCACACTGCCGTCCAGATTCAGCGGAATCACTGACTTGAGAGAACAGCTGAGGGTCAGAGATGGATGACAGTGCTCGGAACTACACAGGCTGTTGTTATCAATTGAACCAAATACTAGTAAAGTATTTGGTTGAATATTGAGAACGAAGCAAGGACGACTTGCTTTTCTCATGGCAGCAACAGTTTGCTTGTGAACAAATCAGTTTTCGTCATCACACGGAGCAGAAGGATAAAGGAATACAGAAGAAAAAAAAACGAAAATACAAAGAGCTCTGGATGATTACGTGTACTCGAACTTTGGCCCAAGTTCGGGCTTGTTTTCCGTGGTTTTACAAGCACTAATCACATTATGATAATTAAGTTTGAAGAGTTATCGGAGCGTATACAAATTGTAAAATAATTTTGAACTCTTAGTTTCTCATGAGCTTTTTTTTTTGTTTTTACACCGGTAATTTATGTCCTTCAGCGTTCATGCAGAACAAATTCCCAAAATACCACTTACTTCAAAAAAAAAAAGAAACATTCAAACATTTGTCAATTTTCCTTACGAATAAACACGCGATAACCTACGGCCTAACTATTACACGAGGGCGGAGCATTCGCAGATGAGTAAAAATACAGGTCACATGTTTGGGTAAACTAGCCAACTACATGTATGCGTTAGCTTGTCAAACTGAGTAAATAAACTCGTCAATAAGCGCACGTTTTTTGTTTTGTTTTTTCCTTCGGAGGCGCCGTAAGATGTAACGAAGCGTATAGTTTTCTTGTTGTGTTATTGATTCTTTAAAACATAACTCTGAGCTTCGTGTCGACGTCCTCCGGTGCTTTATAATCACACAAATTCGTTACTTGTGAGCTTAAAATTATGAAGCGAACCTATGCACGTTTGCAAGCATGGCGTCCTGACTGCGTTCAAGCACGTGCGGCATCCGTGTGAAGGAGGCTTCAGGCAGGCTTTGCCATTTCACGTGCTTCCTCACACCGGTAGGATTAATGCCGGCGGCCAGATGCCCCGAAAAAACAAATTCGCCTTCTGCGCCCTGCCATCTTTGTCTGCTGCTCTGTAAAACACCCTCTGATCATGCGCTGTAGCTCTGCTGCGCGGTATATCAGACGCAGCGCATGCGTCTCCGTGACTCAGCATTTTTTTGCCGGGGTGATAAGCGATGGAAATGTCTATAGATCTTTGCATCGCTTATCGCCCGGGTGAAGAATGCTGAGTCATTGAGCTGTGGGCGCATGCGCAGGGTCTGAGCAGAGCAACAGCGCATGCTCACAAGGAGTTCCACAGAGCAGCAGACAAAGATGGCAGCGCGCAGAAGGCGACTTCTGCAAAGGTCTATAGACCTGTAGCACTAAAGTTTTGAGCAGCGCCCCTGGCGAGGAAAATCGGATATTTATAGGTCGCGTTTCCGTTGTGCGTCGCATTGCGTCCTTTCAAACGCCCTGTTAGCGGCCGTGACGGGACGCTGAGAGACACTGACCAGACGCTTGTATTCGCACGTGGATCGTGCACGATGGGGACGCTAGGACGCCGCTTCACGACAGCATTAAATGGTCGCGTCTTGCGGACGAGGCGCCTCTTTTGTGGTCGCGTCTCGTGGACGCTACAGCGCCTCCTGGCCGAGAGAAACAGGCCTATAGGAGAAGAGATCATTTTATCCAGTTTCTTTTGCACACAGAGCTCTGTGTTTACTGAATACAAGGCACGCGAACAGGGTTAGTGACGTCATCTTCGTCGATGAAGCGCAGGGCTCTGATTGGATACAAGTACTGCGTCAGCCTTCTGTAGTGACTTATGTCCAGTCGGTTCTTGCCCGACTGGGGCACGAGCCCCTTCCGAACGCCGACGCTGCGTTCGGCTATACCTCGGCCGAGCGCTGCGGCAGAAACGCGAACAAATATTCTGAAGATGTCGTTTTTCGTATGGGTCTAGTTCTCAACCTAGTCGCTAGGGGCCGCGACGGTTGAATCTCCTTCCCGAATACTAGCAAAATATGAACCTTACAGCTTTCAGTAGGAATAAAGAACGAAAGCGATCGCGTTGCGAAATATTCGATTCGATATAAATTTAAAACGTAGAATGGGGGCGGGAGGGAGCAGCGCTTTTGCCAGATATCAGCCGGTTCGTTCGAGTGAAGTCTCGCAAAACTTTCTGAACATTAGAAAAAGAAAAAAAAAGCTCCGATCTTACGTTTTTAATCTTGTTAGTCGACATAAGATCGCGTTCTGGACCCGGGAAGACAAGCTACCGCCATTAAAGGTTTCGCAAAGACCGGAATTCAAGTATATAAAACAAAAATCGACTTCAATTAAAAAACCGTCTCTGACGTCGAGCCATGCAAAAAGCCTATCTAAAAAATAAATAAATGCAGCTTGGCTATATTTTTTCCTGGCAGTTTCGTATCTTGCCGGGCTTCCCTTCCTGACAGTTTCGTATCTCGCCGCTTGAAGGCCGAGGAAGAAAAGAAGTTGTCCGATATCGACGTAATTCTTTGGTGTTGGAATCGCAGCAGCGACAGCTTGTATCGCGCCTTTGCGTGCAAACTTTCTCCATACTACGTTCACCTCCAAGCTGACAGCGTGGTGGGAGTTGCGCACTTGCCGCAACCAATAAGCGTCCTCCCTTTTCATCCAATGACCCTGCTCTCTGCGAAAGGTTACGGGCGGGAGTGGATCACGTTGTTGAAGCTATAGACTTTTGACTGATCTGACAAGCATGTTGCTTCTCCCGCATTGTCAGCTTATGGGGCGAACAAAATATGATCGCTCACTATTATTCACCGCTCCGACTGCGTTGCCTGTCTCGGACCCCGATTAAATTGTTTCCTAACGTCGAAACCCCACAGCGGTAGCTTTTGTTGCGCGAGTGCTCGAACAAACTTCCCATTTTGCGTTGAAAAAGAGGCGGCCGTCGCCTCGCTGTATATGCGATAAACATTTCGAAATAAATGCACTTTCGCTGTATCGCGAATCAGAAGATAAAACTCCCCGGCGCGCTCTAGCTTGTTCCTGCTGACGGAACGAAGCCTGGTTAGAAAGAAGTCAAGGCCTTCTCTCGGGCGAACTGTAAAGCGTGTTTTTTTTACAAATTTGAAACTGGCAAAATCTTGGGTTTGAAGGAGTGTGGGAATGTGCACGGACAATCATATAACGTTTATAAAGTGTGGAAAGTATTCTTTTGATCGAATAGATAGACTTTAGAAATAAAAAAGGCGGTTGATATGCTTCAAATGTAGACGGAATTTACCTTTTTTTTTTAAGAATATAAGTCCCAATAAACAGTTAATCGATTGAACTTTTTATTTAAAGGCGGAAATGCCTGTGCGTGAAGTCGTGTATTCATTCTCGAGTCGCACTAAAGCGACAAACATAAACAGCCGACACCCAAAAGGCCCAAACACGTGCAGCATCCACGCGAAGGCCGCCTTTGGCAAGCTTGCTATCACTGGTGCTTCACGAGCTTTCAGAGATAGCAAGGCTCCCAAAGCTATTACCGCGTGCATGCTGCATGTGTTTGAAGCTCGTCGATCTCGGTTGTTTCTGTTTGTCGCTCTAGTGGGACTCGGGCATTACAGGGTGACATACTTGAATAAATATGAGTAAATTGTGCGACTCTCGCTATTTATTTGAGGCGATAATGAAAACTTAAAGCATTTGATACTTCGTACTCTAATGATTGCCTTTCGCCTTTCAAGCATGCTGTTCGATCCGTTGCTCAAAACTATTTTTCTTGAAATAGCTCGAAAATAAAGCTTAGTATGTCTCTCGCTTTCTCTCTCCACTTCTTAATTGCATTTTGAATAAATCATAATTAGGTAACGAGTTATTTAACAAATTGTTTGTTTGCATGTCCCTAGATGCTGTTTTGTTGTGCGGCCTGATATCATCACCCCACTGATTTTACTTTTATAGACATTGCAAGATGTAGGCACAAAATGTAAAAATTGCGCAAAACAAATGGAAGTGAAATATACAAGTACAACCTGATTCACACACGCAAAACCCAACAAAGCGCCAGTGAATCAGATGTTTCTACGAGGTTTGTTGCATTCAATCTTAGGTCGCTCTCATTCAGGCATGCAATGTCTAGCTAAGTTTCTCCAAATAAATACGAGTTAAATACATGTACAGTATATGGTTCACAAAGGCGAATAAGTCAAACATACTATCAGTGAAGCAGATTTCGCCAAGAAGCTTTGTTCCAGTCAGTCTTGAGGTTGTTCCGACTTTGTCTTCGAACGCAGACACGTGTCCCTGCAGTGTCCAGACGACCTAAACGCGTTGTAGGCACACGTCTTCGACGACCACGTGAGGCAGGAACGCGTGATGCGGTCGTAGTACCAGTAGCGGCGCTGATTGGCGGACTGCCGACTTCCGCTGCAGTTGCGCAGGAGGGCTTCCGTGACCAGATCGAGGCAGCGTTTCTCCTTCCGTTCTACATCGAAGAAGGCGGAAGACAAAGGGACGTTAAGAAGAACTCTCGGTTCCTTTCCGAGTCCCAGAAATGAACTGCGCGCGACAACCGTGGTGCTGCACACTTCGCTGCACACAAACTATAGACCTTTCCATCGCTTATCACCTGGGCGACAAATGCTGAGTCGCTGAGCTGTGGACGCATACGCGGCGTCTGATATAGCGCACAGCAGAGCAACAGCGCACGCTCGGGAGTTCCACAGCCCAGAAGACAAAGATGGCAGCGCGCAGCAGGGGATTTTTGCGAAGGTCTATACTTTTTTCCTCCGCGCGATTGGTTTAGCCTGTGCTGCCAAACCGCACGATGACGGCGAGTGCCATGACTGTGCACTTTTGGCGCTGCCTGATTGGCTCACTGAAGTCGTATGCGGAACGCAAGTTCTTGTTTCTACTTTTCCCGGCGGCACGTTCGCTTTGCGCGCGGCCAACGGCATCTGTTCTTTCGCCACGAGCAGAACACGCGCCGCCGGACGAAATTCGTCGCTTTTCAAATGTACGTTTATAGCGCCAGCTCTTTGAAATTTTGTGTCCGGGCCTAAAATGTAGCCTTTGTAGTGCACGAAGTTTCCGATTGCAAGCGCAATCTGCGACCGCTCTTAGAAGGGAGGCGTTCCTCAGTGTGAACTCAGCGACACCAAGCGTATCACACGTATATTATGAAGGCGTTTTCTTCATAGCCAAGGCGCCAAAGCGGCGCAGGTGCGACAACGACGGGCGCAGCGAAGTGAAGATGGACTAGCGAGGAAGGCGGCAGCGGAGCGAGGGCGTCGCGAGACCAACAGCGAAGCCTGTTGCCATTACTCAGCGGCTCACCGGCAATTCAAGCGCCAGTTCACGGACGATCGGTTCGGTGCGGTGTGTAATGGCTGGTGTGGATTTTGGTTTGGGCCTAACTTGAGGAATGCTCTTCTAAATGTCATTCACTTAAAACGCTTTTGGAAAATAGTAAAGGGGCTGCGAGTTCTTTTACTTTGTGGAGTGGAGCATTTAAACGCCGTCAAACTGGCCATCAGATGAGCCTGTTTGAATGAGTAGAGATACACAAGAAGAAGAAAAAAAGAGTTAAAGACACTTAGGATTGCTTACGTGTAAGAATGCGAAAGCATTCCTACATGCGGCGCATTCCTACAAACAGCACGCCATGTCTTCCTTTTTCACACGGCACTCCGGCGGTGTAATCCCGCTCCCCCACTGCGCAGGCGCGGCACCCCCGCCGGCTCCACGGCTTCCGTGACGATGCATCTGCGTTGCTGTGCTTTTCTTTGTGTTTTATTTCTGATTCGCGTCCGCTTTGATTCGCGACGCTCATATAAGATGATGAAGTACCTGATATGACGCGTCGCAGCCAATATCTATTGCTCGTTTCGCTGTTACAGACGACGCGGGCTTCGCTCTATGGAAGAGTTAATGCTTTCGCATTAAAATAACTCGGCCTGTTAGGAATTGAATTACCTTCGCAGGATGTAACGCACGTGGCTTGTTTCCTGAAGTGGGCACGCGATTTGCCGAGGCACAACGCATCGGGTCGCCACCTTCTACAGGAACCCAGGTTGGGCGGCCCATTGTCGCGGGAGTGCCGGACGAAGACCCAGTCGCCCATGCCGTATTCCGAGTTGTTCAGGCAGCGGAAGTACATGGGCTGGCTGCAACCTGCGGCAAAATGGCATCCTCTGGTTTTTGTTCTTTTTTTAATGCATGGCGTTTTAGGGTTAGCTCTGAGCGCATTCGTGTTCGTGGCATCTCGATGGCGACGTCACGCTGATGGCGTGATGGGGCTCACGTGATGACATATAAGCGCTTTCAAAGGTTCACTTCGACGTCACGTGAATATTGTAATGACGTCACCTGGAGGGTCATCACGTGACAATGTGATGCCATGTGACACCATTAAATCGCTACGATGTTCTAGTGTCACGTGACAGACTTGACGTGATTCCCTATAAAACCATGACGCCAGGTAAGAGTATGACCTGACATCCCGACGCCCTGTCATGTGAGCTTATGACCTCACATAGGACCTATAATTATATACATTTAGTGCGCCTTTGAGGCAAGCCAAAGGTACAGGCTCTTTTTTTCTGTTATTATTTAAAATATTTAGGACAAACTTTATTACGAAGTTTTAAAACAGCTTACGCAATTTTAGCGCCCGTTGGCGCTACAATTAGCGCTCCCGTTATGCGCGCGTTCCACAAGAGAATTTGTACGATAGCATTTTTCAGCCGCGCCGGCAAAACCTTAGCACCTCGCGCTTGTTAATACTGCAGATTGGGCGAGTTGGTAAAGCAAAGTTACGAACCAGAGCACAAGGAAATAGGCCTTTAAAATCTAAACACACAAAAATATACACTCGGACAGCGCAGAACTACCAACTTATAATCTGTACTTAGTTAGACTTCCTCTTCTTCGACCTTAAGGAATAGGATGCCAGCCCAACAAACAAGCAGAAAGGAAACATGAAAGACAACTACGAGGCAAAGGGAGGAAAAGTTAGGAGTTGATTATGAAATGACAGTTCAGCACTGTGTGAGTGTATTTTTTGTGTTATGGATTTTTGAGTGACTGTCTGCCCGTGCGCTGGTTCGTAATTATCTCGCTCTTGCAACGACGCCATGATACGCTGAAATTTCTATTTCCACGCAAAGCGGGCAAAATGGGGCAATATGAGAGAAGAACAAAGTTATGGTCTAAACTTTAGAGTAATATTTTTAGGTTCGTTTAAATATGAGAATCTGGCGCGAGCCGTCAACCGGTCGTGTGCGCTCGCGTCGCCCCGGCTAGAGAGGTTTCGTACGTGTCCTTCGTCGGAAAATATTCGCGTGTCGCAAGTAGTAACTTGCCGGCAATCGTCGCCGGCCTCACTTGGTGCTCAAAACCATTTCTGCCGAGCACCTCCCGTAGGAGTGGCATGCCGTCCTGTATTGAAAGTCGCCGTTGAGTGTACGTCGCCGACGTAGCGCTCAAGACTGCCGCCAAGCTGAGCCAAGGCGGTTGTAGCCGCGGTCCTGGGAGCCGCCATTTTCTAACTGTGCTCGTCTTGGCTGAAGCCAACTTCTGACGAATCAAGAATCCTCCTAGGGGAACAGCAAAGACTCTGCCAACGCTGGTCCAGCGCGCCCCGACGAACTGCCCCACTTTCCGCATGCGTGTCTCCGTGGCAACCGCATCGTCTCTACGGGTTATCTATGGGCGGCAGCTTGCGGCACCTAGCCTAGATGCAATCGGTCAGTATGGTTCGTCCTCGTGTCGTCATGTCACGCTTCAAGACAACCATTCGGGCTGGTGGTTAGCAGTTCAAAAACAAGCAAATTATTGTGATAACGAGTGCACACCAGCATTTATTTTCTCTAAAAATAACACAAATGTCTACAAAAAAACGAAAAAAGAAGCCCGATATCGCGTCCGTCGAACCTAGCTGATTCGTAGGTTCGCCGGATTCATACCAAGTGACTCCGGCGATTCCGCCGGAATGCTTCAATGAAATCGATGCACTCGATATTCCACAGAGACCTCTTTCTGACAGATAGCCTGTGTGTTATCATCATAGTAGACTTTCACACTGACTGAAGAAACGGACACCGAAGTGAGCGGACGACGCATAAATTACGCAATGTACGCGTTCGATATTGTAACGCTATTTACAAAGCCTATACAAACAATACAGGATTCAGTTCAATTGTCATCACGTACCACTACTATCATTTACAAGCTGAGACCATTTACAAGCTGAGACAGCCCAATTGAAAATTTCTGGCCGGTTAAATAGTTCAGAGGTTTCACTGTGTCCGCCGTTCCCGTACATTCGACTACGCTTTTTCGATCGGGAACGACTGCCGGTGAGTGCGACTAGCACATGATTATAAATATAGAACACACACATTAGGTCATCCTTAATTCTAATTAACCCTACCTTTGGCGTGTCATTGAGCTTCCAGCTTTTGCCTGCACCCCAACACCCCGGCCCACTACTACCGGCTCGTTAGGTCGATAGGCCTATCGAAAATCGAGGGTATACCGCATCCTCGGAGCGGTCCACGTCCACGCACACACTCGCCTAGTCAAGCGCAAGAACGTTAAATACGCACACCAACACGGGAACACGACAACAGCACATGACACATGGCAAGAACGACAGGTTCAGATCCCAGAAATGAGCATCTCGCACACTCCGACTGGCCCCGCCGGCCCCGCCAACCGGATTCCCGAATGAAGCATTCGGGCGAGGGCTTCTGGGATAGCCTCCGTCGGCGCCGTTGTCGTCCAACGTTTAACGTAGAGCATGTCCAAGTCCGTCGTAAGCTACGCTGTCGCGCGTCGAGCTGCTTGCGCTGGGCCACGTTCAACTTGACGTTGGAGTATAGACACCCTGTTCGCAGACAGCGTCAGCGAGCGTGAACGAGCGCGTGCGCTGGTTGACGTTACGACGGAGTATAAGCAACCCTTCACTCTACAGTCAAGGCCATCGGCGCGCAGGCGCAGTGGCGGCTTCTTCGTTGCGGAGCTCCGCAACGAAGATGCCGCTACTGCGCCTGCGCGCCGATGGCCTTGACTGTAGAGTTCTGGGTATAGCGGGTTACGGAGAGAGTTGCGGGACGGCGAAAACCATCTACGAAAACTCTTTATTCTACTCCGTTTCACTTTAGGTACGACCCTTGCCAACGCTATATATAATCCGATGGACCCAATCAAGCAGCGGGAAATATGCATCGTCATTCCGCTCGTCGTCTTCGTGTGTCTGCTATCACTGCGTAAGCCAATCACGCAAAGCTCAGAATCATGGGACATTCATTGTGCGTAATTGATTTAGACTGTGCGGTGATGTGATCGGTTCGAGTCATTTTGGAGCACCTTTTGGAGCAACCAAATTCCAACTTAAAGCAGCACAAAAAAAAAAAAATTCTTAGAGCACAAGCAGATTTTTCTCTCCACTGCAAATACTATTTCATGATTCATGCTTTGGCCTGTCCAAATGAGAAACAGTGTTTCAAATTTGCCTTTCCATTTTTGTAGAGCACCTTGTTAGCATCTCCTGTGAAGCATTTATTTAAATTTCAAAGGTAATTTAGTTCTGCAGATCGGTAGCATCTTACACGTGGACATTTATGATGGTGAATAGTCAGCATGCGGAAAGTAAATACGGCATACAAATACAGCTGGACATATCAATGGTATTCACAGGCCTTCATTACACTGCTAAGTCCATTTCATTTGAATTTAAACTGTACCGACTGTGTCCACGAACAGTTGGGGTCTTATTTAGTAAACTTATTTATAATTTACAAACATAAAAAATAAACTTATAGCGCAATCAGTTACATCATTTACATGTTTTTTGCAGTTAAACTGTTGTAAATTAACGTTATACTGTGATTCATCAGCCTTTTCCCAAATACCCAAGTTCAAAGCACTCATCCTTAAAGCTCGACTTAAAAAGAATAAAACATATACTATATATAGTATATTGCCACTCGCGTCGCCGAGCGGTCGCGTGCATGGCTTTCCGCGCTTAACTGTCGCGCGGAAGGTCTGGGTTCGATTCTAGTCAGTGGAATGTGCTTTTATTTATTCTTTCAACTTGGCGTTCTCGTGAGTTCGAGAACATTCGCGTCTGATCGAGTTCCGAATGTTCTACGCAGCGGACGTTCTAGGCCAAATGTTCTAGAAATTCACTGGCTACAAAAGATGCTTCGCGTGGCGAGCACCTTTTGTGCTCGCCAGTCTCGCCACAACATTCGATCCTGCTGTTAAGCCGACTTCGACTCCCGCGACGCTCTGTTCTTATTCTCTGTATCTTTTTTGGTTTTGGACACAAGTTCGCCCATTAAACGCATCAGTTTCATCAGTCATTCTTTGTTTCTTCACCTCATCATTCGTGACAATATATATACCACCGCGACAAAGGTTGCGTACAACTTGGCAGAGCGTTCCAGTCTATCAGACTAATCTAAAATTTATTGCAGAGATTTTTCTGCCACGTATATGTAGCGATAAAATCACCAACGTTTTACGTCTTTTTTTATATATTCTTTGCGCGGTTGCGTGTTTTTACACCCTGGAAGGGTGTTCTACCTCTTAACTAAAGGCTGCGCTGCGGCAAAGCCTCATACACAAAATCGTGAATCTTACTCCGCGAACGTAGCTTCTTTGTAGTGCACCAGTGTGCGGTGAGAAGCGCACTTAACGGAGGTAATCAAACCGCCAAAGAGACCACGGACAACGATAAATATCCCGAAACTTCCGACTACTGCGTCGTCGTTCGATACCAAGATAATATCAAACCATACGTTATTCAGAGCAATACAAAAAAGGGTTGCGTCAACACCTTCTGTCCAACGGTCAGCTCACTACTGAGATGAAACGACGCTTGTACTCTAAGTTTGTCTTGATAAAATTAGCTTTTGGCGCAGTGTTCGCACAAATTACCGCCCTACCCGCGTGTGTCAGCCAGAGCCGTATATAGAGGAGAGTTTGGCCATACATTGGGAAGTGTAGGAGGTAAACGAGGAGGCGCCATTGGTCGAAAGCGGGCTGGGCGTGTTCTAGGGCGTTTTCACAAATTCGAATAATGCCAGCTAGAGGCCGCGAATAATACCCTGGCGGTTGTCGCGAGAAACACAATTAATAAATGCGTCGGAGTAACTCTCGGTGACTGAAAATATGTTGTACGTGATTTATTGCCATTGAATATAAAAATCTAGCAGAACGATTGACGTAATACGTACGCCAGGCGCCGAGGGCCGGGAATCTGCCGTCCGAGCAAAACAGTGTTCGAGCGGCACATTCGATTCTTACATATCATAATCATAACCTAAACATCACGTGCACCATATTTTCAACCATGAAGAGTTGCTACATTTAACTGTTACGCGCTTATTAAAACTGTTTCTCGTCACCACCGCTAAGGGATTATTTTCGGCTTCTGGCTGGCCAAGTGAGCATGTCAAGCCCTCTTTCTGCGTCTGCTGCACGCCCTGGCTCTGCCCGCTCCTCCTCTTTACCAAACTCTTTCTATATACAGCTCTGGCGTCAGCGCCCTCTGTCCAGTTTTCAGGCTACTACTGAGATGAAAAGGTCTATAGTAATAATCTGGCAGTGTAGCGACACCTGAGCTATGTGAAGCGCAAGGTCGTCTGATCCTTGCAGAGGGCGTTGCGATGACGTCAGAACGCCAAGCTCTTATTGGCTGATAGGAAAAAAATAGTGGGTAGACCTCAAGGCACCTAGCATTGATGTCTACCCACTATCCTTCCAATCAAAGACCTCGGCGTCGTTCTGACGTCACTGCAGACCCTGCGCAAGAAGCAGCCGACTTGCTTTCTGCATTAGTTTCGTTTTTGATAAAATGAAACTAGCTTTTGGCGCAGCGTTGGCGCAGATCACCCGCGTTGCGGAGAAATGTAGCAGGATGTAGGAAGGCAAGCACTCTGGCGCAAATCGCTCAACAATCACACAACTGTCGGTGATAGCAAACGTTGAAAGACGGCGACTGGCGTGACGGCGCACTTTTGGAGCCGCTTAAATGGCCCCGATCAAATCGTACAGTCGGCTGCGGGAGTACTTAAAGTGAGACGGCGTATATAGATGGTCACCAACTTTGATCGAAGCTCAACGTTCGACTGGTTCGGTGAGCCTTCGAACTTTTGGGTAATATTCGACGAAGTTTGACTTTCGAACAATGTTGCCCGACTGCTGCACAAACACATTAGGTATGTCTAGAAAATTAATTGGTACGGTAGTCTTTTCCCCCGTTTTTGAATTTTACATCGTAGTAAAATAAAACGCATACACGCTATAATTTAGTTTGGTCACTCGTTTGAAATGTACCCCCTATAAGTATTGCAACACCGCTGCGTGTCCTCGACTCCTTTTTATTTTCCGCGCATGCACAGGGTGGTCTGATTTTGACTAACTTT
>JAZHYW010062267.1:0-32726 GCA_037355805.1 Ixodes ricinus | reverse complement strand
GAGATCCTTTCTGTCGATGACCCGGGCAATGGGCCTTCCGGTCTTGCCCTTTCTTCGCTCAGTTTCTTGCTGTCTCGTTTGAGCGATATGGACGAGGGATTCCACGGGTAGACACATAATGTGTTGATTTAGTTTGCAAATCTGGGTGCGTCAGCGAGGACGTTCGTGCCCACGCTCATTATGCGCTGACAGCGTATTTAGGGAGATTCGCTAATAGTTTTTAAATCCACTATTCAATCGAATTAAATCACGCGATATTTTTTTTATGTTTGCGTTTATTCCGCTTGCAAAATGTTTTTAGTCAGCCTAAACTACCACAAAACGCCGTTTTTGCGAACTAACTAGATGTAAACTGAAAACCCATTTTCTTTAGTCTGGAGGGAGACGCCCTACCAATATTTTGAAGAACAAACTTATTATTCTTATTCAAAATTACAAATTCTTATATGTGGGGCAGGTGACTGCGTCAGTCGTACCCACCCATTGCTGTTATCACAAATACTTTGAAGGCATTGTTTAAAACTATGATGTCATCGCGACAAGGGATGTGCTAACTGGTGATCGCAGACACACATCTACGTTTGAACCCTTTACCCCGTCTCCCATACCGTTCAACATGGTGTATCTTGGCTAGCTGTATTACGCTTCATCACCCACCTTCCGTCTAAACCAAAAGCTTTGAAAAGGCTGTAGCTACTGACCCGGATAAAACTTGTTTGTTAAGCCAATTGACGCCTAAAATATTCGTACATGCCAACTACAGTAGACTTTTCTACTGCCCAGACCTATAGTCAATGACAGCTTTAAATACGAAGGGCGGGGTGAGTATCAAGCATTCTATCGCTTTCTAACTAAAGCAATTGCGACATTCACACATACAAATATTGAAGAACGAATCGGGAAGCAAGGCGCGTTTCTAAAAAATGTCAGTGATTCTTGTAAAAAATAGACGAGTAGCGGAAGGGGTCAAACAGGGTTTCAGACAAGCTACTAAACTCTCACCAAGCAACAGAGTTTTTTGTTCTGTTTTTTTTTTTTAATGTTATCCTACAGCTGGCGTTTCGTTGCGCTTCATTAAGGACATTAATTTGGACGTGCACAGCAGGGCCAGTTCTTCCTGAGGTAGGGTCGGTTGGAGTTTCACCGGCCTAAATACCCTAGGCGGTAGCGGCGTCCTGATCTCTTGGATGGAAAGTGCATCTTTACTCCATCGATTGCCTGTAAACTAGTTAAGAAGTGTCTGCCAGCCAGGCCTGGGGCTGCCCAGCAGGAGACTCAAGGGACCGGGGCTCACGCTCGTTGGCAACAGCAGAGGCTCCCTTTTCACACTGGCTTTTAAGGTCCTCAAGACCTCGAGTCACGAACTGAGCAAAGTCTTCTCGTGTTCGTCTGCCTTTTCGAAGGAGCGCAGATTCAGATGTGGGCTCTGACTAGTTCCGATCACAGGAGATTCTTTTGAAAGAATAGTATACTATCGAGAGGTCCGCCGTTCCTTGTATATTTGTGGCTTCCTGATTGCTTTCTTCGTTTTTTGTTTCTTTCTACAGCTGAGCGAGCGCACAATATCTTCCTGTGTTTCTGTGATACTGAAGCAAGTTCGGTTAATATTCACTGGAAGAAAGAATACGTTTTTTTTTTAAAACTATATTTGACATACATTTTGGACGTGGACACAGTCGTCTTAATTATCGAAAATTATGATATTTTTATTTTAATATATAATTTTTTGAGCACGGTATCTGCTTGTGGCTGTCTTCTCATACAAACAGCTTGCATATTAACCTCGTTCAACAAATATTGTGAGCACAGTTCGCAGCTTTTAGTGCAGTGTGTTTTTCTGCTTACTACAGCTTCGCCTAATGCTCTGTAAATATAATTTTTTGAAGTCCCTAATTTGTTTCGGAACTAACTTGAAGTTGTAGATTCTATAGCTTGATTACATCACCGTTATGCCCAATATTTCTTAATTTATTTATTCATTAGGATACTTACATCACCAGAAGGGGCATTATGCCAAGAGGGCACAATAGTGGTGCAGGACGATCGTTAGTACGATGAATACAATCGATAGTGGAAACCAAATTTAACTATCCTTTAGTGGGAAAATTATCCATGGTGCCATCGATAGTCCACTATCCTAAAACTATTGATGGAATGTTATCGATAGTATACTATGGATAGTCGCGTATCGTAAACCATAAAACCATAAACCATAAAACTATCATAGAACTATTGAGAGTACACTATCGATAGTCCATTATCGTAAAACAGTCGTTAGTATACTATCGATAGCCGAGAATCTAAGTAATGACCCATAATTTTAGCAATCGCCAATCCAGCCAAAAATTCCCGGATCTCCCTTTAGCTTATGCAATTTTAGCATAAGGATAACATGAGGGACCATGTCAAATGATTCTAAAAATACAAAAAAATGCAGTCAACCTGTCTGTATTTATAATACGATTGTGAAGTGCCATGATAAAACTTGAGTGCCTGTGTAGTGCAAAACAATCCCGTCCGAAGCCTTGCTGAGACGGGCTAAAGACGTTTATTAGGCTTAGGTGTTCCATGAGGTTCGTATAAATGATGGTATTCATGGTTTTGCAGCCCTCACTCTTCAGTGATATGGACACTTTCGTTCTGAACCAAACATTTTGAGCCCTGTTTGTGGACGAGGACAACATTTGCTGATTTCCACACCGGTGGTAAAAAGCCACATTGTACAGATACCGTAAACCAAATAACCATTTGACACTAAATGACTTCAGCGAAGGATTTCAAAAAAGCGTTAGGAATTTTAACGCGGCCAGATGCACAAACTTGTCATGTTTTGTTATCAGTATAAAAGCACCGTCACTTGTGAGACAGATTCCAGACATTATAGCAGTACAAGCAGCCACCTCATTTGAACCACTATAATTAAATGTCACGACATCTGAGAATACTGACTTGAAATAGTCGTTGAAGCTGGCAGCCTTTAAAGTGTCGTCTATTAAAAGGCGACTTCCGATCATTAGGGACGAAATCCCAACGATATCCTTTCTATGAAAGCGAATGAATTTCCACAATAGATTTTTTCTCAAAACCCTCGCCAACACCTGTCCGCCAGTGCTTGCTCCCGTATCATGAGCATTATTGGACACGAGGTTCTGCGTCAGCGCTGGTCACAAACTCGGATCCAATCGCGCGCTTCGAGAGCAAGCAATGGTGACCGCCATTGTTGCTTGAGGGACTTCTGAAAAGGGTATATTGTTTCGGGTTTTTTCTGAGCTTCACGTTTCGGGAATAAAAATAGTTTTCTCGGGACGAAGTGATTGCACGTTTTAGGGTTGCTCTATCTCCTTGAGTTTGTCATAGTTATATGAGGCAGGGTCATTACGAGCGCGATAAGGCCTCAGTGCGCGTTTTTGTTTTATAATAAGTTTCCGTAACTTAGAATTTATCTATGACTTGTCCTGATGATTCCTGGGGGAAATCACCCTTGACGGCACATAAATTTCACAGAGAGTTTTTGAACTCTTCTTAAACATGCTCCACAGTAAGTTACTTACTCCGGCTTCTCTAATTTCCCGCAAAAACCGGGAGATATTCGCTGAGATTATCAGACAAACAAGCATAATGACCCTAATCAACAAAATACACTTTTTAGGACGCGAAAAAACACTGCGAACAAAAAACAAAAAAAATTGCGACTACAGTCTTATGGTCACATATACCAATTATATCAAAAAGATCAGAAACTATCGAAGCGCAATTACTGAAAACGAGATCGAGAACACTTGAACGACGGGAGCCAATCTTCTTGGGCTCCACACAAATTTATGAAGAGCATTGCCCTTGAGAAGGTTGTGAAAGGATTGATAAGTTCCGGAAAAGTTATCAGTTGAAGTTTAAGGATGTGTCCAATCAATAACGGGTAAATTAAAATCACCGACGATGAAAAGAAAACCAGCTTCTACCGCAAATAAGGCACTGTACTGCGTGTAAACCAACGCTTCTAAGGAATTTTAGACGGCCTGCAAAAATCGGTTTCTAAATGTATCGCGCTGCCATTTACTACAGAGGTGTACGCAGGTGGTAGAAGCCTGCATTGAAAAAATCAAGGAATGAACTTACCTCGTTCAAAAAACAAAAACCTGCTCTGTACAATCTACGCCACCATGCACTTCGCATATGAGTCACGCGTAGAGAGAAGTGCTGCTGACAGAGGGCGTACGCCGCGTCTAGGCAGCACTGGTCGATTCGGATTGTTTTACAAGATCGGGTTCTATCAAGATGAATCGGCCGGCGCTTCCTCGGCACGGCGTACGCCATCTGTATTCAGCCCTTCTCTCTACGCCTGCATCGTCTGCGAAGTGGCGGCATAAATTGCCTGAAACAGTTTTTATTTTATTTTATTTTTGACTAGATAAGTTCATTTTTTTCCTTTTAAACTTCCACCACCTGCTTGCACCTCTGTAGCATTTTTAGCGTGCTACGTTGAGAAACCGACTTGTGCGGGCCGTCTGAAATGCTTTAGAATCGTTAGTTTACATGCGGTACATACCAAAAAAAAAAAGGATAGGATTGAAGCCACTTTAAGATAATCACCGCAAGCAAGGAGGTTTCGACAGCAAACGGATTCGCACAATACGGCAGTAAATTTCACCAAGCTGCTTCTTAAAGTTTTATAATCAGCACTCCCCCCCCTCCTCCCAGGGCCGCTTCTATTCCGATTCTTTTAATAGACGGCGAAATGCGGTTGGAAAACTTCCAGATCGGAAGAAGGCTCCTCTAGCCAGGATTCTGTTACAATAAAAGTGTTTGGTTTAGTGACCGAGATAAGGGTAGCAAAGTCGTTGATCTTGTTCTGAATTCTCCTACAACTGACACTGAGAAGCCCTACATCATTCGTGAGTGCAACATTGTTTCTAGTTTATTTATTTTTTATTGTTAAGTGACGTTACTTTTAGCACAGAGCGTGACTAGATCGACATAAAACAATCGTCCTCCTATATGTGCGCGATTATTTCTAAACTGAAACTGGGCATTTTGGCTTATGAATAGTTTCAATATATTTTGCGTTCATTTCTGACCTTCAGTGAAGTCTTCGCTAAGCGAGTGGGTAGTGTTTTTGCTTTTTAACTTGGACGCACTGAATAAAATGTCCTGTTTTTGTTTGAACAATGCAGATTTCGGGATGATAGGCCTGTTTCGGTTATGTCGTAACACTCCTAGCCTATGGGAACGTCTCAAAGATCATGTACCTTATACGATGCCGAGAGTGTCATGGGAAAGTGAAAAAACTTTTGTTTCAGAGTTAGTCCATGACTCGCATGTCATGGACTGGCTCTTCACATCTCTGATTAATTTCATGTTGCCTCTTCATTACTGCTTGGCGCGCTTCTCGAGGGAGCGAACACCCAAAATTAATTTTTGTAAAACTATCCACATAGGCCAACTCCGCTAATTGTGCTTTCATCTCAGATAAAAACGGGACCAAGTTGCATTTTAAAAGTTACAAGTTAGATCCCCATTGTAAACAATAGCGTTTCTTTGCCACCCTTGAACATATTTGCATACAAAACACGGCAAAGAATACGCGCTAAAAATCACCAGAAACCTTCACTTTTCTGATGAATGTGCGCAGCACCATTTTCTTTGTTATTTCTAAGAAAGAGAAAATGCCCACGCCAAGATACGACTTCGGTAGAACATTCAATCTGCGGAAGCTGCAGAAAAGGGCGTTTCGAGTTGCTTCAGAATAATGTAGAGGAAATGTTTCAGCCTGGTCATAGCTGCTGCCACTTTATCGTCCCACAAAATAAAAATTACAGGAGTACACTTAAGTCTGCTTACGTGTAGGAAGGTGAAAGCAATATACCCCATGGGAGAAATGTTTTCGAGTGATGTATCTACACGTATTAAAGTCAGTGTTGGAGAAAATACTCGATAAAAGTATTTAAGTTAAGTTACTAAATACCTGCTTCATAAAGTATTTAAATAACTACTCAAATTACTTTCACTGTAAAGTATCTTGAGTAGAGTTCAAATACTTAGAAATGTAATTAAATTCTTTTTGAAGATACTTCCGTATTACGTAATTTGTATCGACGTCAGTGACAACGACAATTATGCAGTTGCACAAATCTAGTTTAGCAGAATGGTTTATTAGACCACGTAACAACACAAAATGGCAAAAAAGAAAAAAGCATCGTAGGGCTATTTTATGCAGTTCAACTATAAGGAACAGGATATTGCCACGAATGACAAGCGATGAGGCTGCAAATAAATGAAGAAACTAAATCTTTATTATGGCGAACTTGTGCCCAAAACAAAATATAGAAAGGCTAGCTTCGAAGGCGACGATGTCGGCGAAGCAGCAAAATCGAGCGCTGGGACGAGACTGACTTCAGACCGCCACGCGAAGCACCTTTTGTGCCCGCGTGGGTTTCTAGAACATTCGGCGTAGAACGTTCGGCGCGTAGAGCATTCGTAACTCGATCACATGACAAGATTCTCGAACTCACGAGAATGTCAAGTTGAAAGAATAAACAAAAGTGGAGTCCGCTCCCTGGAATCGAACACGGAGGCCCCGCGTGAGAGCCAAGCGCGAGAACCATTCGGCCACGCGCTCGCTCGGCAACGCGCGTGGCAATAACACTGATACATGTTACAAAACATTTTTGGGACAGAAATAAAGAGGTCGCTTTAGATATAGTGACATCGCTGAATATCACGTCCTCCGGCGAACCTAGACGCATCGTTTAACTACCATCCGTCCCCATAAATGAACTTGGGATACGGATATAAGTGACTTAATAACAAAGAGAACCTACGTAATAGCCAGGGCAGTGGTCTCACCTTCTTCTAGTAGATTGCGTTCAGAAAGGCACTCAACGTTGAGGGACGCTTTGTTGGGATTTTGAGAGGTCATCCATCCTTTAGTTCGTTTCCTGTCATGTAACGTTCTCTGCTTATCAATCTTCGCTTACAGACAGTGTTCGCGAGAGCAATGAGTGACGGACTGACGACAAAAGGAAAATAAACAAAAGAAAACCTGGACGTTTTGCCGTAGCGGGGTTAATTATACAAGCAAAACAAAAATGTCTTTTTTTGGTGTCCACTTCTCTTTTTCATTTATTTGGTATTTTCTTGACACTCAAGTCTGCATTGTTGTCGTAGGTCGTTTCCCGGTCTGCGTTGCGCCTCAGTGTGGCAGTCTTTACTCCCGTAAAATCACCCCTTTTGTTTGAGGATTTTTCCGGGAACTCTAGGAAACAAAAGGCGCTTTTGGGATCGCGAGTGGAAAACTTTCATTGTACGAACTTTGGGCTGAAATATGAGTCACAATCAACAACAAAGCGACCTTTTTTTGTTTTTCTTTTTCACAAGCTCTATTAAAATCATTGTAGCTATTCGGAGCTAAGCACAGGATTTGGTCGCTCGAAAGAATGTTCACGTTTCCTCACGCCGCACCCACGCCACTTCATACTGAAAAACTCGGAAAATGGCGGAATGTAAAAAAATATGTATTTGAGATAATGAGTACAAGATAGTCATCAATGTATTTAAAATAGAGTATCAAATACTCTCGACCAAAAGTATTTGCAAGATACCAAGATACTTCAAAAAGTATTTGAAATAGAGTATCTTGAGTAGAGTATTTGAGATAGGCACAACTCTGATTAAAGTTTAGGACGACGTCGAGGACGACTTCCTAGAGATCTACGCAAAGTACGGCGTCGAAAACGACCTCTAGGGCGACCTTCTAAAACGACGTCGAGGACGACGTCAATGGCGACGTCTAGGACGACGACCTCTCAGACGACCTCACGGACGACTTCTAGAGCGACTTCTAAGACGACTTTAAGGATGACGTCTAGAATGACGCCTAGAGGACGAAGTCTAAGACGATTTCTAGGGCGACCTCTAGGACGACGTTAAGAATGACGTCTAGGACGGTTATGATGTCAATCTCTAGGACGACGTCAAGAATGACGTCTAGGGCGACTTCTAGGACGGCGTTGAGAACGACGCCTGGAGGGCACTTAAGTAGGCTTTGGCGTATTTGCGTCGTGGTCTGCCGCGTGTGCCTGCGGAAGCCGCCGTAGACGTAGACGCTGCTGCCGATGACGAGGCCGTAGATGTAGACGCGGTCACCCCAGAGTCCATCGCACGAAGAACACTAGCACAGATGAAGTCCGAAGCGCACCTGTTGAACACAGCGCTCCGGTGGTAACATCACGCTGATGACGTATGACGACGCTTGATGACATCACGCTGATGACGCTTGATGACGTAATTTTCTGGCCGTCTTTCGGGCACAACGCCGACGCCGCTGCTTCTTTTTCACGTACTGTGACAAGTGAGGTCGTTCTAGAGTTCTAGCGCGACTTCTAGAACGACCGGAAGGACGACGCCAAGGGCAGCGTCGTCCTTGAGCATACAATTGAACGGCGCGTGCCGCGCACTCGCATTTTTATGGCATTTTACTCCGATTTTTAGCTCAACAAAGCAAGTAAACATTTCGCCTTAAAAAAAAACACGCACACACACCCTTCGCAGACTTACATGTACTCATCGCGGCGGTTAAACTTTTAGATTCCATATGAAGAAGAGTGTTGTGTATAAAAATTAGGGTACCAGCTTATTTCCAGTTTCATTTCGTGGTTCTAACGCAACTAAGCAAATAGATAAAAAATATGAGTTAAAATAAAATGAAGCGTCAGGTTCCTTCACGAGTCGGAGCCTATAGTGTTACTCTTAGATCGCCAGCTTCTGTTAAACTCGAAAAGAGTGGAGAAATGCGCTGGTCCCTTTAAACGACCGAATGATCACGCTAAAGGCACAATGACACCCCTGACTTGTCTTGATGGAGAGAGCAGTTTTGCGTCCGATAAATATTGCTGACACAAGATAATTTGATACGACAATTTGTTACGTGGAGCTTCCGAGCGCTTTACTGCGCAACGAACCATATTTTATCATGTTTGTCTTGGTGCTGTCGAGAAGCGAAGAAACCAAACCAGCCTGAAAGAAGGAAAATAAAAAAAGAACGTTTAGGATAACACAAACACAACAACATAATTCCAAAGAGCCTCTTTCAGAAAGTACTCAGCGTGAGCACTTGCTCTCATGTTTCTATACTTTGTTTTCAAGATCCTCTACATGCGACAACATCCCCGAATAATGCGCGAAAAAACTAGAAAAAAAATACACCGATCCTTAAAAAAATTCTTCCCTTTAGGTACGTGTGAGTTCACTTGCAAAGCAGAACAGTTCGTGCTCAAAACTCACACGAAAATTTACAAAAATATAACAAATACTCTTAGTATCAGTTGGTATCACTGGTATTTCCTCCTATTTTTTAAAGTAGCGTCATTTTTCCCGTGATTACCCCACATGATATGAAAGGGAAAGCGCCACTCCTCCTTTCAACACAGGCAGATACGCTTCCTTATAGTTCCAGGAACTCGATGCCGGTACAACCAAGGTTGCGTACGAATACTAAAAAACTCAAAACAACAAGCTCTAGGAAGTCATAATATAATAAGCTTAATGGCCGAGAACACGAGAGTCTCGCAAACAAAGCATCAATGGCAGCTCGTTTATAAGGAGAACATTGTAATATCGTGGTACAACCGCCAAAACATGCCAATGAAAGCCTGGCTACACTCAGGAGAAAATGCTTTCGAATTATTGGGGCCAACGCATCGAGGCAAGCGAAGTACGTTGCAGCCGATAGAAATCGCCTCATCTCCATGCAAGCCGTCGTAAAGCACGCTTGAAAAGACCCCTCCCAACCATTCCGTTCTAAAACGAAACTAAACTAGCGAACACACCACTGTCTTTACTGCTTTGACGCTTCCGTTGTAGGATTTTCCTTTCTCACAAACGCAAAGGGCATGCAGTGTGGAGAGACAAACGATTTGAATGAAAGTTGCTAGCCAGTCGCAGCATTTTGTTTTTGGTGTTCTGTTTCTGGTTCTAGTCCGGGGTTCAAGAAGAACCTACCGCCGCCATGTTTTATGCAGGGGCGCTGATAAATGTCGTCTTAAATGGCAGCCCAATCTGCCGGGAACATAAAATTGGCCTTTGACTGAAAAATAACTGCGAAGGGGCTGTTGGGAGGTCGGCGTAATGCTCCTAGACATGGAAGCACTGGACGGGAGATGAAATTGCTGCATCGGATTCCGGTTTCCTGTGCTTCAAAACGTGCGGATGCTGAAAATGTGACGTCAAAGGCACTAAAAAATTAATTTATATATTTTTTTGGTGGAGGGGGTTATATTGGAGTCTGCTAGTGCGCTGAATTGATGTTATTAAGATGATTTTAATGATATTATCACCCGCGTTCGAATAAAAGTTGTGAAAACACTGATATGTGGAATACACGTGCAAAGTTTTACAGCGAAGCTGTAGATTACTGCACGTGGTTTTTTTTGTGTCAGTCAAGAGAAAACCCACGCGCGCCTTATCACCCTTCCCGCACGCCTTATCATTTATCATTTGTTTTTGACACTTGTTTTAATAAGAGAACCACAAAATAAGTGTCAAAACCACGTGATAAATTATAAGGCGCCTGCAAACGATGATAAGCACGTAGCGCTCCCCGCATACGTTTTTCGGGAAAGGATGGGGGTTGCATAAGGCGTAGCGGCAAAGGCAGAGTACAAAGTGTGGAGTGACGTCACTAGCTTCACTAACAATGCGAAGCGTGGAGCTCTCCCCGCATGCGTTTCGTGGTAAAGATTGCGCTTTATAAGCTGCCGCGGCAACGGCAGCATATGAAGTCTTTCATATATAAAAAAGTTTTGGTATGGTGCATTTACTTTTTTTTCGTCAATCATTTGGTATATACCTGTTTGCTATTTACAAATATGAACTGCCGCTTGCGTCCCAAGCGACTTCCGGTCGCACCGTCTTTGCAAGCCTGTTCACCTTGCTTATGTCACCAGTGCTAGAAATCATAAATGCTACACGGACAACATATTTGAAGATTTAACGAGGACCCTAGGCTGTACAATATGACATCTTGAGGAGGCAAGTTGGTTTACAAGTATGCTCGGTACATTTTAATAGGTCTCACACTCCTTCGCACTTTTGACCGTTCACCTAGAGGCCACCGTGCCCTGCTGCGGCTTTGACTCCGGCGTTTCCCGAAGCTGTTCTGCTCCACCGGCGATTCCTTCCCGGTTTCGTCTGTCGGCTGTTGCAACGCTCGCTGGAAGCTCGTTGCCCCCTCTGCTGAGCCGTTTCCCTCGGGGAGGGCAATAAGCACGCTTCCGAATTTCAATATGCCCCCATGTGATTTGCTTCTGACCTTTTTAGCTTTATATCTATCTTGTCCTGGATCTACGTGCGCCTGACCCCGGTCTTGAGTTGAATCGATTATTGCTGGGCGGTTGGCACAAGGGAGATATTTTATATCCGAGGCCATGTACGTCTTGGTTTCCGGGATTTCGGGCTTTTAAAGATGTAGTCATGTATTAGCGCTCCTGCCCCCTGCGGCTCCTTCTTTGTTGTTGTGAGCTGTTGTATCGCATTCGCGTTCATCTGTCGTATTGTTTGGGGTATCTGTGGTCTTACGGGACTCCAGTGTGTTTTTGAGACAAAGGCCTCAAGGGAAGTTATGGCGGACACAGTGTCTGGGTGCTCCAAGCTTTAAAAAGTTCGAATGATAGCGCGGTTGCGGTATTCTAAAACTTTAAAGTTTGATGAAAATCAACGTGCTTCTTTTACATTCACAAACAATGAAATATCCAGGAAAAGTGTAGGAACTAAGGGAACAAAAATAAAACACGAAAACTTTGCGTATTCGGTAAGCTATGTAATCTTTGTAGCTTTAGAAAGCTAATACAAATAATTGAACCAATTAAAAAAACTGTTCATCGGGCTAGAATTATATAACCATCTTGCCATGTCTTGTTGCCCTAGTAAATGAGAGGCATTTTGACCTTAAATCAGGTGACCAAAACACTTTTATTATGAACACTTCACAGATGAATCTAACGAGTATTGTATGCAACTCGAAAAATAATAAAAAAGCGTTACCGGTACACGTCAAAAAGAGAGGAGAAAAAAGATACAAATTAATAATACGATGAAAAATAAAAATCTATACAAATAAAACAAATATTAAACAAAAATAAATGTTTATACCGCAAAGCTAAGCAGTCAAACGAGGATAGCTTTATGGCTTCATTTTTGAGCGTTCTGCAAACAGTGCAAACATAAAATCGAGTTAGAACGACGATATGAGAAATAAATCGACAATATGAGAAAAACATTAATTGAAAATCCAAAGAAGTTTTGGTCGATCACCAATCCCAAACCCCAACCTGCCCACCACGGCTTCACAAGGTAACTAGCTATCCCCTAATGTGGTTGAGTCTAACCTAAATACCTTTTTTGGTGGCATTTTTACGCAAGAAACCTTCCCAGCCCCAACCGTACATACGTCTGAATATCTCATACCTATGAACGATGTTTACCTCCCAATCGATGGTATTGTGAATGTCATTAATCGCCTTCCTTTGAATTCTTCACCTGGTAGAGATGGAACTAGCTCCCGAATCTTTAAATTGTCCAAAGATCCGTCCGCTGAGTTTTTGCTCCCAATCTTCGAACAATCTTTTAAACTCTCCCTACTGCCGAATGGCCGGCTAAATGAAATTTAGTCTCCATCTCTAAATGGGGTAATTTAAATGATCTAACTAATTACAGGCCGATTTAACTGAATACTGTTTCACGCAAGCTTTTGAAGCATATCGTCCTCAGCAACATGTCACATATGGATAGCAATAACCTTTATCTAATCAGCGTTGTTTTCGTAAGAATCGTTTTTGTATTACCCAACCGTTTGAACTTACAAACGATCTACATACTAATCTACATTCTTCCAAACAAACATACGCAATTTTGATAGACTTTTCAAAAGCCTTCGACCGGGTCCCCCATAACAGATTAATATCCAAACTCATACATCTAAACGTCAACAGTAACATTGTCTTTTGGATTCAAGCTTTCCTGACACATCGTACTCAATCTGTGATCATCCATAATGTCACTTCCCTCCTGAAAGTCACCTCTGGCATCCCTCAAGGTTCTGCTCTACGGCTACTACTTTTCTTTATAAATTTGTGTGAATGATATTGCTTCTTTCTTATTCTCTCCCGTCCGATTATATGCTGACGCCCTAGTGCTTTATCGAAATATATATTCCATTGGTGACTGCATAACCTTATAGCTAGATCTAGAAGCTTTAACCACTTGGTGTCATTAATGGCTCATGACGATCAACAAGGTAAAATCTAAAATAATGTCATTCCCAAGATCAGAAAACAAAGTTGGTTTTTAATATTCTATTTCATGTGGCATCATTAGGCGGGTGAACACATTTAAATATTTATAAGTGTACCCCTCTGAAGACTTATCATGGAAGAGTCACATCAACTACATTTGCTTTAAAGCTAACAAAACATTCGAATTTTTAAAAAAAGGCATTTTTTTTCTCGCAAGTTTTTATGTTAAATGTTTAGCCGGTATATTACACTAGCGAGAACTAAGCTGGAGTATGTATTAGTGATACGGAACCTTCATCAAAGCTATTTATTCAACCAACTGGAAGCTGTTCAAAATCGGGCTACTCGTTTTATCACTCGTAACTACACTAGCAATAACATCTCTTCTTTTAAACAGTCCAAATCTCTACAAACTCTCGACACTCGTAGAAATACAGACAAACTCTCTTTTATGCAGAGATTGTAGCCGTGATCTCCCCAAACCTTTATTTGTCCGGCCCGTCCTTTTCCTCTTGTCTCGACCACCCCTGCAAAATTGAACCCATTTTGTCGAAAAAAAGCGAATTCAAATACTCACCTCTTCCATTATGAATATCCCATTGGAATAGCTTGTCCACAAGCTTGCCAACTACCAGTGATGATAAGTGTTTTTCGCAGCTGATTTTTAAAATGTTTGAATAATGTTAATTGAATATTGTTTCCTGAGCTTTTCTTGTGTGTGTGTGTGGTTTGTTGTCTTGTTTTCGAACCTTGAATATGACACCCCCTTCCAGGTAGCACACCGCGTCGGCCGGTATCGGGACTACGTCGGCCGCTCCCGGTAACAGGATGGCGGCGCCCGGCCATTGGCGCCGGTGAGCTACCGGCCCCGGCCGGCGTCGGGGTTTCGTCTGGCTCACTGGCCAGTTCAGCCGAAGAAGTTACAGTGACTGGCCGGCATCGTGTTTTTGCTGTCTTTGCTGGCCAGTCTTTCCATGGAGGTTCCAGTAACTGGCCGGCGTCGGTATTTTGCTGTCTTTGATGGCCAGTATTTACATGGAAGTTCAGTAACTGGCCGGCATCGGTACTTTGCTGTCTTTGATGGCCAGTATTTACATGGAAGTTCAGTGACTGGCCGGCATCGGCGCTTCGCTGTTCAGACTGGCGAGCCCCGCCATGGAAGTTCCGTTTACTGACCGACATTGTTTTGTCTTTTTTTGCCGTTTTTATTATGCAGTCAAGTCATTCAGATTCTGACGAACTGCGGCAATTCATGAATAGCGAGTGAAAATATTTGCGTTGATCAATCCTTCGCAAATAACTGCCGACGCTGGTGTATTTGATCCCAGCATGGCAAGGCTGACGTGTTTTATCGCGAAAACGCGAGAAAAAACAATGCGGCGAGGAAACATTTGCAGTTCAGGATTCGAGAATCTGACCACCTACGCCATGAAAAATAAATTACACAACGCCGAACGATACCTTTTTCAGGAAGCTAGTTTAATTTGATGTACTATACTTAAGGTCGGCGGTATACGCACGTGTTTGGCTCTGATAAAAAAATAAAATAAAAGCGGTATAGCGGAGAATCCGAATAAAGAAGAACAACAACAACAATTAACAAACACGTGGCATGATTGAGCACGTGCTTTGAGTTACAAAAACAATAATACGCATTACTTTCCAAAATCTGGACAAGAAACGAGATGTGTGTATTGCTTATGACGCTACGAGAGGTACACAACTCTCCTGAGATCATGTTATTGGTGATTTTAATTGAGTGTGAAAATATGCTATTTCAGGCAAGAATCGACTGTTTTCGGTGGTAGTTACGACCATCTAACAGAAATGTTTCAAATATTCACATAGCCAGACGATCTGTCCCCCGATAGCTTATGTTATACGACATACCGCACCAAAAAAACGTAAATATAAAAACTTTTTTTTTTAACACGATAAAACGGGAAACACAAATGCGTTGTTGATGTTTACACTGCCGGGTTTGTGAATGTGATCCCTTGACGCTACGAAACATAAATGTTATAACACCGAACGATACCGTTTCTGAAAGCTAGTTTAATTATCCGCACTGTTCTTCAATCTCAGGAATAAAAACATGTATAGGCCTAATAAAAAAGTAAAACTGCGGAGCAGATTACTTTTATTAGGATGTGCTTAATAGCGCGCTATGAGCTCAGGTAAATAACTGCCTTAAAATAGCGGTATTTTTGTTTTAATAGTGGGTAAAGGTGACCGCCTTCAGACAAACTTCGGCTGCATCACTGTGGCAGTTTGACCACTTACACATTTTCCCAATTTGCTCTCAATATTCCCATTGTTATTAGCTTCTTTACTTCGTTGAAAGCACTTGCGCTGTTTGCGTACTACACCAACCCACCTATTAGCACGGAGGGAGCGATTTATCCCGGCAAAACAAGAGGGCCACGGTTTGTGCATTATATCAATTCAAATTTGGGCTCGCACTTTCTATTTTCACATTCTGCGTGATTTTTACCCTAAAGTAAGGGGCCGGCGACTGCAGAAAACATAGCAAATATTTAAAATAATAAAAACAAATAAAAAGCTGAATAAAAAAAACCCAGCTCTATTGGGATTCGAACCACCGACCACAAGATCAGCAGCACCGCGCGTTAACAAGAAAGGCCAAACCGACCAACGGGTAGGGCGCTGCTTTTAAAAGTTTATATGTCTGCTGAATTTGTTTGGATACATTGTGCGGTTAGTTTCGTATTTAATTTTTTGCTACGTGTTCAGGACGCATTTCTAATATTGTGGCAATGTTTACATGCTCAATAAATTATTATTACTGTGTCTCCTAATAGATTTTTAATGCGCTTTGCTGATCGTTTTATTGCAAGCGTGTTGAAGATACGCGAACATAGCTTCCGTAAAGTCGCTAGACATCCATAATAGCCAAACGAATGCAATCCAATCGAATCCACAGCCCTTTTTTGCACGTTTTGCCGGCTGTGCGGGTGTTCATATCTCTGTCTTCAGGTCAATTTACCGATTAGTCGTGATGCGTGGAGTTCATCTTAGTTTCAAATGTGTCCAAAAAGAAGGAAGCGACTGTCAGCCGTGGAACTACGTCAAGTCTGCTCAACAGCCAAGATCATGGCACGGTCGTTCCAAAGTAAGTTCCTTTCTTTGTTTGTTAGGGCTAGATTGTTCTTTCCTCCGTTCAAGATGCTTGTTATTGTCTAGATCGCTTGCTTTTACCAATATTACCAATTGTGCGCGAATGGTGTTATGCGAGGCTGTTTTTCTTAGTTCACAAATAGGCTGCGTACTCGTTCCAGGTCCATGAGTGCGGCGGAACTTTTTGGGAGAAGTGGAAGGGGGGGGGGGGGGGGTGTCGGCGGTCAGCTGGCCGGCCGGCGGGCCGGCTGACGGGTGGAGGCGGAAAGGAGGAGGGGGGGAGTTTGATTGCCTCCTTCCACAGTATTGTTCACTGGTAAACTAGAATGTCTGACAGAGCGCGATGCCCCTCCATCGCCTAAGCTCTAGGTTAGACACTACGGGTGGATTCTGTGTGCGTATTTGCGTCCGGAGAGCTGGGCCAGGCAAAAGGCATAGAGATTGATTGATCGAGCAAGTCCGTAGCTTCCGCCGCCCAGTCGTCTGCAAACGACTTCGTTTTCGTGATTCGTTATCAGAAAAGAATTGTCAAAAATTGGTGCCGCGGTGAATTCATCCCATGGTGATTTGCACAGCATACCGCTCCTGATCGCAAAAAGTTGTGCCCGCGAAATAATTTTTGATGCCGCTTCTGGGGAAATTTACAAGCATGTCCTGAATTAAGGTAGTGTATTTTGTTCATTGTAAGTATATAGTGTTAGACATACCTCACCCAATCCCTGTTTTTTTTTCGTTTGGTACTGCCTTTAGCGAATGGTGTCGGTTGTAATTGTTTTAGTTGTTGCATGATTGTGGTAAGGTGGTGAGCTGGTACTAATTGAACACCTCGAAAAACAGTTCAGCACAAAAAGTCAAGAAGACAAGCAGAGTAATTCGTAAACCACACGCAACCGCAGACTCTCAACTCGCATAAACAGAGAAGGAAATAAAGGATGCGGAAGGAGCTCAAGCAAAGGCCCAAGTGGAATGCGCTGATTCACCCATTAGCAAGATCATGATTTTATAAATAGTTTCCTTGTCAGTTAAGGCAACACATTGATGGCTAATACATAAAGACAGCTCAATCTCTCCAAAATCTAGGATGAATTGTCACCTACTTATGCACTGTTTACACTGCTCGTGTATGTCATCCTTATAGCCGCGTCCCACTATATAGAGTGACAGACAGCAACAAACGACAGCGATACACGACGAGTGGCAGACGACACCGACAGACAGCCTGTTTGTCGGAGTCCGCCGTCCCACCTGGCGGACACGACGCAGGACACGGGGACAAGGAAACTTGTTTCCTAGTGGGACTGGAGTTGTCAACAAAACACTTCAAAATACACAGACAAACGGAGTCTGGCGACGCGGTTTTCGTGTTTTGCTCTTTGGGCATTAAACGCGCCGACAAACACGGTGAAAGTGGAGACAATTACTTTATTTCTTGATTAAAGCTTGCGCTTCTCTTCATTTGCCGTTGGCGACTTTCCGCAAACAGTCGTGACAATCGACACCAAACTTTTTCGAACTAGAGTACCCGAATCGTTCCTTTTTTGGGTCGTTCGAGGAATTCTAGGTGAGCACCACGGAATTTCACCCCGATTTTGAGGATGTTTAAAACTTCATATCCGAATGATCGAGGGCAGGCGTTGTTTGGTGGACAGTACAGCATCCCGATTATCACAGAACGTGATGGCAAGTCTTTCGTCTGCCGGAATGGCTTGCCGCGGAACATCGTGTCCTACTTCGTGGTGAGCGGTCTTACTTTGGTCAGTCCTCGAACATGGGTGTATCCATCCTGATGCAGTGGCGTAGACCTCGGCGTCTAGGAGCACCAAATCACGCACCAAGTTTTTGCGAGAAAAACCAACCACAGACAACCCTTTCGCCAATACGACTGTCCGGCGCCAGCAAGCAAGCCGCGCCTGCGACCACTATAAGCAATCGAGGGACCGGAACTGCGGGAACGAGGAGGAGGCCGCCAAGGGCTTCTCTGAAGGTCGAGCGGCGGAGCAAGCCACGGGAGGAAGGGTAGAATGGTGGAAAGAGAGGCAACAGAGGGCACAAACGGGCGAGGAAGACAAGTTTGTATCCGAGAGATGTTCCTCGGTGGGACTGCTTGCTGCGCTTCAAGTCCAACGACAGACAAGAACTCGTCCGTCGTCGATGGTTTGTCGGCGATTGTCGTGGGCGTTGGTCGTTGCAGTCGGACAGCATCGGCGACACGGAACTCTGTGGTGTCGTCGGACAAAGATCGGCGTTTGTCGCTCTAGTGGGACGAGGCTTTTAGAGAAAACGTGAATGATTGGCAGATACTATGAAAAACATACAAGGGGATTATTTTAGGCCTTTATTATTCGTAGTATGGGCGACCAATGTGTCCGCACATCCGTCTGTTACCTGAGCTGCCAAGAAAATCGTGTTTACAGTCTTATGCATATGGGTGAATTAGCACGTTCCACTTGGACCTGTTCGAACTTTTGCTAAAGCTCCTTCCGCATTCTTTGTTTTTTTTCTTCTCCGATTTATGTGAGTTGGGGGTGTGCACTTGTATGTAGTGTATGCATTCCTCTCCTTTATTCGTTGTTTTTTGTGTGTTATTTTTCAAGATGTTCAATCAGAATGAACTCACCACCTTATTACATGGCAAGGCTGTTGTTAATCCCGAAGTGTCTGTAAAGCAATCTACCTGACATCTTTGGCTCACGCCCCGGTTTCTGAAGCTCACGTTCTCCAAACACAGCCTTTCTGATTTCTCTGGTCCTTTTCATTTTTTCTTTTATGTTCCATATATCGAGTTGTGAGTGTGCACCAGTCTGCCTCCTACGTGTTCCTGTCCTTTGTCCTTGTCTTTTCGTGCACTCTTTTTAAGTTGCTCCATGATATTTTTCACCGTATATTCTAATCTGTGTTTTCATCTTTATACTTACTGCAGCCCTTACCAAGTAGAAGTTGGCATTCACTTTCGCCATCCTGATGTGAGTGTCCTGGGACGACACAGAATGACAGCCTCCTCTGCTGAAGGCCAGGCTTCATGGAAGACTGCCAAGGCTGTTCATGGTAAGGTGCTCTATATATTGAGCAATATAATAGCAACTTATTGCTGCTAGGATTGTTTTTAACACAGACTGTGTTTATTGACTGGCCTTTAGCAATCCCGTTGCCACTCGCGTGGAATGAAATCCTGTAGGGGAATTGCGCATTCCATTCGTAAGAGGAATGCTGAGTTTACAACAGAAGTGCTTCTCGACTTGCTGCCAGTATCACTGTGTGTTTGTGTTTGTATCTTTATTTGTTTATTTAGTGTTCCCAATAATGGCTGAAGCCTTCCCATTATCGCGCTTGTTAGTGGCAACACACAAACACGAATGAACGGCAAAAGTGGTGAACAGCGCCACTCACGCCGTTCGCCACCGCGTCCATTGGTTTTCGGAGAAGCTTGCAGTATTGGTCTATGGTATTTGGTCATATATCGCACATGAACACAACCAGGGCACTCTGCCTACAATAGACCTTTTGCGAAATCCCCAAGCGCCCCGGCCCGCGCGCGAGGAATTGTGGGAGAGACTGTCCCTCGCCTGGCCGCTCTGCCTTGAGATCGCATTGCCTTGTCGCTTGTCTCCTCTTAATCCTCTGTTTTTCGATTCCATTACCTATTTTTATCTATTCCAGTGTATTTTTTATTGCTTTTAAGTGTTTCTATTCTCTTCTGCGCGCAATATTTCTTGTATATATATAGTATTTGTGTCCTTATTTCGACTTTTTCGACGGGAGTGCCGACGGACAACACGCCGCTTCGCGCGTCGTTTCCCGGGTGAGTATTACCGTTGCTACCGATTCCTATCGCGCTGTTAGCTGTTCATTTTGGTTCATTTGACCCGCGTGCAGTCGAGTGGAGCCGTTTATGAACACCCGCGCACATGTCATAGGGGTAGGCAGAGCTCTGAATCAACAATCGCGACGCGAGAGCCCAGTGCGCTGTGATTGTGCCGCCCGCGCTCTCCCCGTTGACTCGCGCTGTAGCGTGTGCCTTCGAGTGCCGCTTACTTGACCAAGGTACAGCACGCCGCTTTGTCGCCGCGAACCATTTGTCCGAATGTGTGCGAAGCTGAGGCATATGCAACACTGCGGCGCCTGACAACTGCGCGCTGCGGCGCGATTCCTTCACAAACGCCGACGGCTCAATGTCGCGGCTTGAATGCGCCTATGGCATCCCTCCGTAATCTATCTGCTAAGCGGTTGTCAGTTGCCAACGCCCTATTTTCAAGAGCAGAAATGTGTTGCCGCAAATCATTTGACCGAATGCCTGCGAAACCGTAACACCGTTCGGCATATCCAACGCTGCGGTGCCTGACAAACTGCGCGCAGCGGCGCGAGCCCTTCGCAAGCGCCAGTGGTCCAACGTCGCGGCTTGTATGCGCTTATGGTATGCCTTCTTAATCCATCTGCTAAGCGGTTGTCAGTTACAAACACCCTTTTCAAGTGCAGAGATGTCCTGTCACCCAGGCAGTCACCTTGAAACTCGTAGTTCCATGAATAATTTTATTTCTCGAGTCAAGATGAAAGCTGATGCTCGAGTTATGATGCCAGCAACTGACAACCGCCGAGGAGACTGATCATGTATGTATGCCAAAGGCGCATACAAGCCGCAACGTTGAACCGCCAGTGTTCGCTAGGGCATCGAGCCGCTGCGTGCAGTTGTCAGGCGCCGCAGCTTTGGATATGCCGAAGAGTGTTACGGTTTCGCAGGCATTCGGACAAATCATTTGCGACGGCAAACCGGCGCGCTGTATCTTGGTCAAGTTAAGCGGCACTCGAAGGCATACGCTACAGTGCGAGTCAACGGACCAAGCGCGGGCGGCCAGATTACAGCGCACTCGGCTCTTGCGTCGCGATTGTTGATTCAGAGCTCTGCCTGCCCCTATGACATGTGCGCGGGTGTTCATAAACGGCTCCTCTCGACTGCACGCAGGTCAAATGAACCAAAATGAACAGCTAACAGCGCGATAGGGATCGGTAGCAAAGGTAGTACTCACCCGGAGAACGACGCGCGAAGCGGCGTGTTGTCCGTTGGCACTCCCGTCGAAAAAGGCGAAATAAAGACACAAATACTATATATATGCAAGAAACATTGCGCGCAGAAGAGAATAGAAACACTTAGAAGCAATAAAAAATACACTGGAATAGATAAAATAGGTAATGGAATTGAAAAACAGAGGATTAAGAGGAGGCAAGCGACAAGGCAATGCGATCTCAAGGCAGAGCGGCCAGGCGAGGGACAGTCTCTCCCACAATTCTCGCGCACGGGCCGGGGCGCTTGGGAAATTTGCAAATCGTCTATTCAACACTCGCAAGATTTGCGTGAATACACCCTGTAGCTGGTCGCACTTTCAGAGTCATTTTGATGTTGCAAAAATGAATAATGACATTGGCATATTTCTCGTGCCAAACCCTTCACACCTGTTCCGAACTCTGATCTCCACGAGATCACAGTAGCATCGTTTCTGTTGTAGTGGCACGGCAGACTCCATACTTGTTTTGCTTCAATCTTTGTAAGGGGGACGCTGTAATCCGATTCTACTCATCTCTGGTGTACTAGATAGCACCATATTTGCAGAGATAGTAGTCTTCGGATTTTGTAGTTCCATCGAAATATATTTCAGCTTATAAAATATTTGTTATTTGGCTTGTAAATTTACAAGCATATCTAGATTGAAGGCAGCAAATATCTTACCTGCAGTCATGGTACGCGTCCGAAGTATATTGCATTAACATAATTGACCCAACCTCTGATTTTTATTTGTCAGTGCCTCTAGCGAATTGTGCATGCTATGGATTGCTTTGTTTGTTTGTTTGTTTCACATAATCTACAGCACATTTTTCACCTTTATACTCAGTGCAGCCCTCGCCGAACAGAAGCTAGCATCGACTAGGCCGATTTGTTCCTGCATCACCAGCTGAGCCGAGGTTCAGGTCCATGGCAGTCTGCAAAGGTTGTTGATGGTAAGCTGCCTTATATATACAGCTGTGTAATAGCAGCTTGTCCTGGGTGACAATTTGAAATGCATTTTTATGTTTTAGAAAGTGAAATTTGCATGGGCATACTTGCAATGTGAAACCTTACCAAGCCTGTTCTGAACTTTCATCCTCTTGAGATTTCAATACAGCCGTTTCTGCTGCACACACACTGCCTACTTCGGCCAGGTAGAGACTTGATCCATATGAAGGTAAACAGGTGATTATCAACTGCTCAGTGCTGTCCGTGGTGACGTTCTCTCCTTATCAGACGACTTACCACGCTTGGTTCGCAAGGCATTTGAAAAGGAGAGCAAGTCAGCTGCTGCATGATGCTCCCAGTACTGAGCAGTCGACGATCGCTTGTTCACCCTCATATAGATCACGACTGTACTTCAAGCTCGGCAAGTGTGACACTTATCTGATTCAGCCTAGCTGTGGTGTGCTGAGCGGTATGTGTAGAGCTAGTTGACTTGTGTACACACAGTGGCTGTGCGGTATAAAACACGCCCAATTGGCAACTTTAATGCAGTCTCGTGTAGTCCCATTGATGTTTTGTTTTGGCGTGCATGTTATGTGTTCACACTTTTTTTCCTCGTTTACCGACAGTCCTAGCTGTCTGCAGAGAGTGAGTGTGAAACATGCCAGCAAGTCTCTAAAGCAGTATGCAGTGCAATTTTGGTCTATTGTGCAAGCGAGGAAGAAGAGACTGCACGTTTGGCAGTTGTGGCTGCGACATAGACATTAGATAGTTTTAGCTGAGCATTTTTACGACCCGCTCCGCTCAGCAGGAAAGCACCTGCATGCGCACAACGCTCAGTCAGCAACGACCAATCGGAGCGCAGATGCCGATGGAGCAGACAATTCCTGCACCCCGATGGCCACTGCCGGCTGAGCGTTATGCGCATGCCTGGTGGCTTTCTCGCTCAGTGGCTGAGCGGAGCGGGCCGTAAAAAGCGCTCAGCTAAAACTTTTTCTGATAGGGGGTGGCTGACGCATAGATATTTCAGGCAGAGGGATGGCCGACATTGCTCACATCAATTCTCAGTATGAGCAGCTGCTCATCGCAATACGGAAATTATGATTCAAACTTCCTCTACCCCTTTCTGACAGGTTTTGAGACATGTGCTCCTGGCAGTATTGTCGGGCTAGACATTATTATACCCAGATCCACTCCAATAAATTCTAAGAGGATGAAGTCAGTTGCCACATAGCTTGTGCAAAACTAAATCTGGAACGCACTCCTCCTTCCTGTTTTCCACTGTATTCAGAACCTTGTCTCAGTATGTGATGGGTCTGTGAAGAAAATTGACCAGATAAACGATATTACTTAGAAAATAGATGTCCCATACATATTAACCTGCATCTACCAACCACTGTACACTGCCTCACTACTGATTTGGTATCTTTCAATTGATTTGCCTGAACTGTTCGCGCCTGTAGACATCTTAATGATGATCACGAGGGAATGTTTCTTGTCATGTGATGTCATATGCTTAAAGTAAGTGAGGCTTGCGGGCATTTTCAAGGGCTATGGGGCATGCCGATGGTAAACACTCAATGTGAGTTTGATGGTGGAGGTTGCTAATATATACTAGTTTGTGTGTAAGTCGCTATTTTTTATTTCATGAAGTCTGCAGATGAGTTTTAGTCGTCAAGTTGCCATTATGTGGGAACACGGGGGTCATACTCTGCAATACATTATATGTTTACCTGTGTCTACCCAATCTCATTAGTATGTGTACAACAATGAGCTGTATATGTCAAGGATATGATTTGTCATTGTCTCAGTAAGACTAATGAATCGCTATATTTACCTAAAAATGCTGGATGTGGATATCAGGGACTGCGCACCTATCGTGACGAACGACAATGTTAAACTACATGCCGACTACTCCGCCAAGCTCGCCCGTCTCTCGACATGCCCTTTTGAATTAAAATAGATGATTTCCACAAGCCTTTCTCTGAAGTGGGCCTTTTCCATACAAATAGCTGACCTTGATTATGAGATAACTGGACCATTTTTGCCCCTTGGTCATCCAGTGTGTTGTTACAGGTGTGTCCTTTAGGGCAATCGAAGTATTTTTGTTGTGATATAGTTTCCAGATTGAAAATAAAATAAAGACAATTAGTGCATTAGCTACAAAAAGTTTTCCTTTTACATGGGCTGCTTGTCTCATGCCCCTCACCCCAGTTTGGAATTTCTGGATTATCACGTGCAGCTGGTATTGATTTACCCTGTCATTCTACTGTGGTGTCGATTCTCTTTACAGGTGCTGTAATGAAGGACTCGCCTTCCCGGGTGCATGGTCGACTTGCATCACAAGCTGCATGAGAAGTGTGAAGAAAATTTCCTAGGCCCGTGACATGCAGCCTCTTTCATCCAGCGCACTCCTCTGGCGACAAGCCCATGATTACCAGCCGAACTGTAGCTTCACTGCAACTGACAATAAACAATTACGGTAACAATTTTGTATGTTTCATTTACTACCCATGTATGAGTGACAGATGGATGTGGCAGCTGCTTTACCAAAAAGGTGTATACCTATGCCAGAAATGTACTTTCATGCACAGTGCAAAATAATTGTTTACACACATTATTTGTTAAAATTACCCTTGTTATGAACTACATCATTTCTATTCAGGTGTGAATTGCACACAAAACCAAATGTTAGCCTGTAAAACAAGACCAGGAACTGTACGGTTTTAGCCCGCTAGCCTGGGGTCTTGCTGGTATCTTGCGGTACTGCTGGTACTATGCCAGGGATTTGTGCTGGCAGCAGCCCGGAACTCGCTGGGACAAAAGACCGGGAACTCTATGGCTTGAGGCCGCTAGCCTGGGGTCTTGCTGATATCTTACCGTATTACTGGTACTACGCTGGGGATTTGTGCTGGCAGCATCCCGGGAACTCACTGGGACGCCCAGTGCCGGGCGTCCCAGTCAGTCCCAGTCACTGGCCAGTGACTGGCAATCTCACTGGCCCGTTGTCGCCCCATGGGGCGTTTCCAGCGTCGCCCCAGTAGGATCTTACCGGCAGACCGGTACCGCCCCATTCCCAAACCGGCGAGTTGTGCTACTTGGGCTAATGCCACCAAAAATGAAATGAAATGAACAATCAGTTATGGAAATAATTGTACCATTTCTAGGGGTTGTGTAGATGTACAGCTTTGCGTATGAGTAGGGAAGGTTGTGAACTCGTAAAATAAATTTTTGATGCAAGAAACTACTTTTGTTATTGTCAATGTATTCTGACAAAAATAGCTTAAGGCAATCTATAACATTGAGTAAAGCGTTGTTGTACTGTTTTCGTTTTCTTTTCCGTGTTGTCGGTCGTCACCGTTTTAGATATGTTCAACCAACTCATTCAAGCTTACGTCTGAATCAAGTCAATCGTTGTGAATTACCTAAAGGAGCCATGAAACGAATTTTGAAATTTAATTTCATCCCCCGCACGTCGTGAAATGTGTGAAAACAAATCCCAAAACACAAAAAGTAGAGACCAAACAAATATTTGGGCATAAAACTCTGAAAAAATAAAAGGACTCTCTTATATCTTCCTTCCTTCAAAAGCTCTCGGACTCTTCACTGCGATGCATCCGCGGTGCCAAAGCACGTCCAGCCAAATTCACGTCACCTATTGGATAAGAGCCTACCTCTCCCGCATAGCGATCATAAACAATAAACTGCCGACGAATGTTTCCTAAAAGTTTTGTTCAAGAATGTTCTGATCCACATTTTGCACCATAATTAGCAATGTGGCGGAAATTGCCGAAATGTATGATACTTGGAGCTATGTGCCATCTAGCGCAGTCAACCCACGAGCGTCCTCTACTGGACGGGTTTGCTCTTGGCAGCAGAGTTTCGTTTTCGCGGAGCAGAGTTTCGTTTTCGCCACAATGCAACCGGTTGGAACGACGAGTTGTCATGGCAACGAAACGCCATACCACCGTTTCGCTCGTGTTCGTTCGCAACGCAAGGAGATGAGCCGGACTTTTTCGCTACGTTCAGGAACGAACGGAGCGACCGCACCGACAGACCGATGACAGGTCGAGGAAAGCTCGGCCGCGTGCCTTGCATGCCGATCAAGGTTCCTGCTATCCATCATTACTAGAACCACTCTGTTGAGAAACTGCCATAGAGCCTGCTCTGAAAAAGTGGCACCGATCCGTACTCGGGAACCCAGCTAATGGCGATCGCAACGCCGACATTTCTCCCGCAGCGGCCACTCAAGGAACTGGATGTGACTTCTATATTGGCTTTAATCGGCCATTTTTGCGCAGAAACATATATGGTGGAAGGTGTTTCAGGGGTGCTACCCACGTCTCCCAAGTGGACGCGCCGCGAATTTCTACTGAAGTTAGGATGCGCCTAGGTCGGGATGCGCTACCGGAAATCACCGCTGAGACATGGTTCTAGAGAAAGAATATTAATTGTGCCCCAAGACCTTGCAAACTAAAGATTTTATAAAACATCACGCGCCCTTGATTTTGTACTAAACTCCAATAAACGTTACTACAAAAGATTTTTTTTTGTTGTTTTTACGAAACAAATGCTTTCTAAAAGCTCAAGGTGACCACAGTCAAGACAACAGATTAAGAGTGGCGCTGCTGTCGTATTTAGCTCGGTCTTGGTGGACGCCAGCGGCCCAGGTTTCAAAGGTGAGTTTCCCAACTGATTGTTTTAGTAACGTTGCTACTATCTGATGAAAAACATGGCGTCGGTGGTGATTGTCGACGTGGTAGGTGGTGATCGTCGACATGGTCGGGGTGGTGGAAGCTCATCGTTCCGCGTAGAGAGCTTTCGTTGACTGAATTCTCGTGATCTGTCACGATGATAACCCAGCACGTCCTAGAAGGGAAGATCCATCTACTCGTGCGACAATGTTGTGGCGGCACCCTCAAGACACCAGAAACGCTCGTGCCGTCGTGCTTGTTTACTTTGACTACAGTGGTGATTCTTTAGCGTTTGTGTCTTGAAACATCTCCCGAATTTCTTATTTTGCGCATCCCATGCGTGTGCTCTAGCTAAAGGTATTACTGGTACGTACTGTATTTAAAGGCGTGTAGGAATGAGGCGAATTTTGGCGCGTTTTCATCACCCGAGAAAAGTGATTAGTGCTACACTCTTTAAAAAAAAGTCACCATGACTCCCTTTGGGGGTGTTTGCGCGCTACAGATTTGACTCCTCCACGACTCCAGTTTGTAGAGTCACTTGACTCTTTTTTAAAAAGAGTCCTGCGACTCTTTTCACATTGGAGTCACGGTAGTGTATGGACGACTCCAGGTGACGTAGTCAACTGCGACTCTTTAACGACTCTTATCCAACGGAGAAAAGAGTCACAGGACTCCTTCCTGGTAATCCCCGTGACACTGTAACAAGCGTTGTGAGGACCCTACTTTTATGAGGAGTAACCCGACTCCTATCCCAAAAGAGTCATGGAAGTGTATGAGCGACTCTCCGAAAGATAGTCAGTGCTGACTCTCACTTTGTCTTGAGTATAGCAGCCCTAGTCAAGGGCCAGTTTGTTGAACAAAGGGGAGGCATTGTGATCGTTAGGATACTTCTTGCCGCCTGCGAGGTTCAACTTGAATTTCCCTAAAAAAGAGTAGTAACATCAACTGTGTGAAAGTATAAAAGTTGAAATGGAAACTTCGATTCCACCTAAAAGAAGCGGTAACATCAATTGTCTGCAAGTTTAAACGTCGAAATGCAGAACTAATATCTTGCAATTTCCTTTATTGAAACATGGAAAAATGAATTGTGATGGTCTTAACGATGCTGAACTGAACGCTGCTCTAAAATTTATCATGAAACACGACAGAAGCTTTCAGGACAACATTCTTTTGTTACATTGGAATTTGCACACAACAAAATAAAGTGAAAGTTTTTTTTTTTTTAATCGGCAGCTCAACTTTCTATCAGTTTGATTGCACTTATCATTTACAACAGGTTGTATATCGTTTTTATCACACGTCTGGACTATTGGCAAGAGCTGGTGTGAAGCACCATGTTCTGTTGTTTCATGCCTGCTTTGAGTGGAGAGGTGGGTGGCAATAAATTGCAGGAATCTTCTAAATTTAACAATAAAGATAGCTGTTTTGTCTCAGCTCATTTCACTGCCATTTGTGCACATGCAACGTCATGAGTCCTACCATGCAGGTACTGCAAAACCAACCACAAGTATTTAAAACAATTACTTTATTAGAAACTAATGTGATACATATTGGCTCAAAAGCATGCTTCGGCTTATCACAGGTGTTTTATCACAATAACTAAACAAAGAACATCATAAGAAATATTACTAATACACAAAACTGGTTTAATTATTAGAGAGGAATGAAAATAAATTACAATGACAAGTTTTGTGCAGGCTTGCTTTGCCTGCTTGGTGTTGCAGGGTTAAATCAAAATAGAAATAAATTACAATAAGTTTCCTAAAGGCTTGTCTTGCCTGCTGGCTGTTTTTCCAAAGCTTTGTTTATCTCTCTGCAGTTTCTTCTGTTATGGTTTGGATCCTCAGATCAACACATGCACAAAAAAAAAACGAAATCTAACAGAAGTTTGGATTCACAACGGAACACTCAAACCATTGTATTATACGAGGGGCGTTTATAAAGTTTGTATTATCGACACAAAAAATTGAAAAAATGTAACAAAACAGGCATCAAAATAAGCGTGCGTCCCTCTAGTTTCCGCACAGTATAAACATTGCATGCTATAGTAGCTCGGAACGCCGCAAGGGAGTCGAAATAAAAATGGCACCGCCAGTCGGTGCCAAGCACATGCAGTGATCCATTTTTTTCATCTGAAGGGAAACAATGCTAAGGATATTCATTCCAATCTGGGAGCTTTGTTTGGGGACAACACCCCGGCTCATGACACTTTGGTTAAATGGCGCAGACGCTTCCAGTGTGGCCAAATAAGAGGAAAGCATTTCAAGGACGGTGACCAAGTGAGTGCTGAAGTGGAGCGATTCCTGAACACTCCAAAGGTGGAGTTCTATAACAATTGCATCCGGCATGTGGTGCATCGCTGGAAGAAGTGAGTAACTTTTGGGTGCGAACATGTAGAGGAAGTCTCAACTTCGACTCGAGTTTGACTGCTGAATCTCTATTCACCTATCGGTTTCGATTGGATTCAAGTGGTATATAGGTGCACTTAGTATATTTTATACAGATAGGATTCTCTATTATAATTTTCGCTAAAGCAATATTGCCGTCGCCATCTTCAAATTTCTTATCAAAACTGCATCAGGTTCTTGACGTAGTCGTGGCAAGTGTCACAGCATTTGCTATATCGAACGATTGCCCTTGCAGAACCAAGGCCTATTGTTGAAGCCTGTTTGCAGCAGTCACCAAGTTTCTTTCCTGGAAGCAAATCCCTTTTATGGGCATATTGACCCGTATAAAGGGCCAACTTTCCTACCCATACCTTCGTGAGCGCAATTCTTAAGGATTCTTTAAGTCTGAGCCTATAATTTCTCATGTATATTTAGTGTTTTCGGCGCATGCGCAATTGGGCATTTTTTTTCAATTTTATCTTCGATAAGTGGCTGCTAAAGCCAACCGATAACGTTTCAGTTCCAAATGAGATAAGTTCGCTTCGATTGAAGTGAACAAGTGTCTTCATGAATGTGAAGCGAGCTCTGATATCATCGAAAGCACTCGCAAGGAAATCTTCATTACCCAGCAAACACGCTTCTAGGACATACACATTAGATGGCGTCGGATGTTTAGTCGCGAGGTGTTTCATTTCGCTTTGGCACTTTGTCACCTGAGTTTAATATGTGATACGCGGCATGAAAAAAAAATAATATGTTTCAACCCGGAACATAAGTTAATTATAGGTGAAGGCAAATTTAAAATTTGCGACAACCTCACACTTTCATGAGCATCTTCCGGTGGTGTGGAAATATCAAAACGATGTTTTAAGGCCTACCAGAAGTGGCGACATTCAAGATGGCTGCGTCTCGTGGAAAATGCGTATTGCTCCAACTTCTTTGATCGAAGGGCGTATTGACTCCAGATAGCAAAATGTGGCCGAAATATGATGCGTGTAGGTACAGAAATTTCAATGTCCATTTCTTTAGTTTAGAACCCTTGTCCTTGAATCGTATAAACACGAGTTTGAACCTCTTGATGCGCTCTTCATTCGTTTTCTTTTCGTGACGATTCAGTATGTCGTGTAAGTACCATGCGCACTTTTCAGATCGATTTGTGACTTTCTGGCCCACTTTGAAATGGCATGCACTGGTGACATGTCAGAAGGCCTGCCGTTCAGCTTGATCAATCTTTTACGCGTGTTGGTAACTGAAAAACTTATTTGTATATTTATTAAGCCCCATCTGATGGTATACATTCGACAAATCAAAGTTCAAAGAAATTCTGTCATACGCTGACGGTTGACAAGCACGTTGATATTTCCGCATATTCTCACGGATCCCCTGTTCTTTAAGAAAATCAGGCCCAGTGCGTTGTCTTCAGTGGAGTCTTTATTCTGTTCGTACCTAGCGTCTTAAATTCAACTCTACTTCGCCTAACAGGTGCAGACTGTAGATGTCGGGAACGTATAAACTTCAGGATGAAATTTCTTTAAATAGAGTCGGGCATGGTCTTTGTGCTCAGTCCAAGCTTGTTCCTAGAAATAGCCATGTATATGCAGCGTATTGAGCATCATTGGTGTGTTCCCACAGCAACAAACCACTTTTCAAATGCTTCTTCTATACCTCCTACTTAGATTCTCCCCAGCACGTTGACTCGCCAGGTTGTGGTAAGATGACATATAAATTGTACCTGTTTCTTTCAATTCCACCAAAGTCCGTAGGCCGTTTTTTCTTGATAAGCTCACTGCTGAAACTCTTCAGTTAGTAATGAGTTTCACGCAAGTCTACTTTTCAACGCAATGTCAATGGTGAATGTTCAGTAAGGTGACTTGTGAACCAATCTATACTTTAGGTTTGACTCGTCTGCCTTCCCTCTGACATGCCAGGAACCCGCCATTCCGGGTGAAAATGAACATCACCCTTGTAATAACATGTATCGTGCTTTCATTGTCGCTCTTGTCGGTCTGGCCATTGTTTCAGCACATCTAAACAATATGCCACTTTTTATGCATTCTGCACTCTTCAAACTCTAATTATCACTTGTCTTAAACGTGAATTGTGCTCACGCATTGTAAAAGCTTTGCAGTAGAAATCCGCACATCTCTCACCCGGCTATATGCGGGTGAATATTTATCTATTCTTCACAACTGATGAGACTCGTCCGCTCCAAAGAAACATTGCGACAATGTGAGAGCAGTATCGGTCGGTATGCCTTTTTCTTCGACGAGGCATGGTGTTGAGCGCTGATCTCGAGTCAAATAATGAAAGCAGTTTGCTAGCAAACATTCGCCAGCATCACTTTGGTTATCATTCAGGCAAGTCCAAATGACAGACCGTAGTCGCGATAGAAATTCGATTTGAGTTTCACACTTATCTTGGCGTGCTGAAAGTGATTTTGATTGTTCAATCTCCCAGAAGCAGTTTGACGACAACGTTGTGTCCTGTAGTTTGGTCAGTTCAGCGTACTGAACTTCACTGAGCTGCCACCGCGTAACAAGACACAGCAGCAGTTTTAATGTGTTGAACCCCGGGAGGCAATCAAAAAGTTTATTTTTCGCGGCATTGTCTGCGTTCTGGGAGTATCAATAGAGGCCTGAGTCTATACTTGGTATAAGATCCACGCCTACTTTCCCAGATGGAATGGTAATTGTCCCATTAATCGGATGAAGTTTGGTGTAGTCCTTGGCACTTGCCTTAACCGATGCAGTCATAGCTTTAGTTGCCTTTAAGTAGTCACCCAGGGGCCGTCATGATCAATGTGTAGCAAAGTGAGTACAGTATCAGGTTGTAGAATCTGAAATTTTTATTTCAGCCTAAGAGCAACATGGTGATTGTTGCTGTTCTTACGAACATCAGGATTCGAATCGTTCATTCACAAGCGCCTCATTATCATCTGCTAGTTCACTATATATCACTTTTTAAATTAATATTATCAGACATTCCGTTTCAATCATAAACCTGCTAAGTTTAATAAAAAATCATAAAACAACTAAACTTTAAAATGTTTTGCATGGAAGAAATATAGTAGCGAGCTACAAGTACCACACGTGAAATCGTCGCAAGAATAGTTTTGTCTTTTTCACTGCAGTGCTTGCATGAAATGGAGATAATTTTTAAGGCCCGTGTGTAGTGTTTTGCACCTGGAAATAGTGGCTCTATGTAGTCCGAGTATATCGTAACACTGTGAAGTCATCTGAAA
>JAZHYW010062265.1:0-93746 GCA_037355805.1 Ixodes ricinus | reverse complement strand
GATTTTGTTTTAAAGGTGGCTGGTTTTGAGAAGACAGTGAGCGAATCGTTACTGAAAGATTGTATTAGACATGATTCCTATGTAATATAATCCCCTTTCTGCGCAAATAATATGTCCTTACATTTTCAAGGCCTTGCCGTGTGTGATAATTTCCTCTTTACAAGTGGTTAACGCTGCACCAAATGCAAACCATTCCAAAAAAGTATTTTGTTTTTGCCGAACCCTGTGGACCATGCACTTCTTAGAGTTGTCACTGACATGTCTATCGAAAGTAGTAACTAAGACGAAGAAAATCACGTAAAAAAATACAGACCATCCTTGACCCTAGTCGGCGTAAATAGCAACGTAGGCATCCAGGTGGCGGGCAACTCCGCAATGCAAAAGCGAGGCAGCAACTCAGGAAAGCAAGTCCGCCATCTTCGCAATCCAGTCCTCTAACGCGAGAAGTACCAGGCAGTGTACCTCCGAACAGATCTTTGTACCTCTAGCACAGACAAGAGCCGGGGACGTTCAAGAAAGTCGTTTGCCAAGTTCCTGTTCTCTTCTTCTTCTCACTTTGTTATTCATTCAAGACGACGATCGCCGTAGGGACGTGGGGTCGGAGGAGGGGAGGAAGAAGGGGGAGGGTAGTTGTTTCAGGCTTCTATCTCGAAGTTCGTGCTTGCACTTTGCAACTATGGAACTGGAGTACGCGTGACATCGTCGTCTGTGGAAAGCCCGCTTTTCTTGGAAGCTTTCTTTTCTGTCTGTTGTAATAAAGCGTAGTCTCGTAAAGCAAGAGCATAACAGAACAAAGAAAAACAAGATGGCGGTTGATAGGATCGTCTCTCAGCATGGGGCTCGTCTCAACGCAGCAGCTTTCCTGTTATCCGCACGCTTCAGCTGTCGACGCGATGAAGATGTATGGCACTGCTTTCTCTCTGACATCCGCAGTGGCGGGTAAAGTCTCGCCTGGGTTGCCCAACGCACGGTTGTGGCTTTGGCGCGGATCAGCAAACTTACGTCGGGCTCAGGTTGTGATCGGCTCCTCATAAGCAACTTTCAGCACTAATCACTCGGCGATAAACACCGGGCCGTGCATGGGCGCATGCGCGTCGTCTGATCTTCCACAGAAGAGAGTTTTTAGTCACCAGCAAGTTTTCGTATGAGATCGTTCCGATGCCTCCGACACCCCCCGATAACGAAACGATATGCACATGCGCAAAAATGGTGGCGGGCATCGGTGTCGTTAACGCGTAATCGTCAGAACGATCCACGCAAACTCTGCCTGTGAGTGGTGGTGCTCAGAATGCGCCCACAGCGAAAGTTAGCAGCGCGCAAAAAGTGCACATGGGAAGGGTGTAGGCAGTGACAAGGAGCTGGTTAGTCCTTCCGGTGGCTCCGATAACGAGCGTCACATTCGAATAGAGTTTCAGCTTTCTGCGGAGGCGTAGTTTGCTGTATGCGAACGAAAAACGCGGTCTTTTCTCGATCGAACACGAATCGTTACCCTTTCAAGTGAACGCGCGTATACACGTGGAGATTTTCCACCCTCTTCGCGTCTTTACTTCCGAGCCGTGAACGTTTGCGGAGAGCAAGCGTTGCTTCTATCGCGGGGGTTGTGGTGACGTCAGAGAGACGCCGTGCTCTGATTGGCTCAATCGAAGGATAGTGGGTAGACACCAAAGCAAGCTGCCTTCAGGTCTACCCACCGTCCTTCCAATCAGGGAACCAATCAGAGCTCGTCGTCTTCTGACGTCAACACAACCCCCGCAAAGAAGCGGACGAGACTCACGCTCCCCATACGCTTCGAAGTGAACGTGGCGTGAGGCATCGAGCTTGGTTGAAGGACGCACGTGCAGCCTCCGGGCCCGTAGCCGCCCTCAAGTTCTGAGCGAGCGTGGTTCTGAGCAACGCTCCGGGTGAGTCGCAAAGAATATTTGAGGCCGCATTTCGAACATACGTCATTACGCTCCGTGCCAGTACAAGAGCTGGCGTAGCAGAGGCTGCCAGAGAGAGCTCCGAGCTTTCAGTGTCCCTGCCAAGCACGCGCTCGTGCTGTGCGAGCTTCGTTCAGGGGAACATGCTCTTGCTTGTAGCTTCGGCTTCGCTTTCACGTAAAGGAAACGTACGTGTCTACGGAGGCTATGGAGCTGAGTGGAATGTTTGATGCTACGCTAAAGCCACAAGCCGCGTAATATTTAATTTTTTTAAACGCTCTGTTAGCTCGCATTAACGTTAGGAAATTAGCTCAGTTACGGAACTGCTCATTGACTCTGCTTGCACTAGCAGTACCCCTCTCACCACCACTGGCCTCCCGTCGTTCGACGCGCCGGACGGCTGCTACGGTAACTGCAGTATATCCCATGGAATACGCACGTTTCGAAGCACAGCGTCTAGATGGCGTTCCACCGTATTGTGCGGAACACACAGTTATGAAACGACAATCTAGATGGCGCTTCAAACGACGGGAGGCGGACTGAAGCGAGTGAAGGGGTACCCTACCGCAGGAGTTCCACAACTGAGGTGATCTAGTAACGTTGGCGCGCATGGACAGATGTTGACATACGCTTGTATTTGAACGTGGCTCTTGGATGATCAGACGTTACAGCGTCGCTTTTATGGTCGTATCGCGGGCGCCAGCATTCCATGGTCGCGTCTCGCGGGACGCGCAGGCGCCCTTCCTGCCCCAGAGAAACGGACTTGGTTTCAGCTTAAGTCCAGACGCTGCCGACGCTACGGGTAAGGGACCGGTAAAGCCGCGTCAAAAGCGCGAGTCACTAAGCCTTTTCTGTTTCTGCTCGGTTCAGCGATGATAGAACGCGTACAGAAATATGACCAACACCACGATGGTGTGCTCTTGCCGCTGTCTGATTGGTCCCATGAGCTGGTAGCGTCGGCAGCGCAAAGCCTGCGCGCTTCGTTTCGTTCAATCAGCCGCGCAGTCCTAGGCTGAACGTCGAGAGCCAGCGGAGGGTCTTCACCGCCGAGCACCTGCGACTATGCTGACGAAGCACCCCGGAATAGTCAGTAAAAATACTTTTTTTTGGTGCGGGCCAAGTGGAAGTATGTTATGGGTTGTAAAAAATAAATCTGAAAAAAAAGAAAAAGAAGATTAAGCGGCGTGACGGCGCAACTTTATCAGACGGCAGGTGAATCGCGAGCGAAGGAGATTAATGGGGCAACGTTAGAAAGTCGTTAGAAATGCGGAGACAATTAGACACCCGCGTATTTTCTGCGTCCGTCGGCGACTCGAATGTAGTGTTCTCGTGTGTGCGAATGTGAGGATGAATGCCTTAAGTGTCGTGTGCCGGGGTGTTTTGGAAATTAGGCCGCAGAACCGGAGGACCGCATATTCTCCTTCCCAACCGACGAGCAACGGCATATCCAATGGATGAAGGCAATTCCAGAGAAAGAAGTTCAAGCTACGAGTTTCTCAAAGAGCATGGTGGTTTTGCACCTTTTGTTTACAGCGGACCTGTTTTGGGCTAGTTTCCCCAGTATCGTGTCTGTGGGCAAACAAATCTCGACACAAAACTCTGGACAGCTACTGCCATCTATTAGCGACTGACAGCAACCAGACAACCGACAAGCCGGTTGTCTGCTTGCCGCCGTCGCTCATAGATGGCGCAACCTTTCGAGCCTTTCCACTCTGGCTTGCCGACTTGCGGGCGGCTATTACTTCATTCCCACCATGGTACATGCTTCGCTGGTCTTCCTTCTTCACCAAAGTGGAAAGGCTGAAAGCTTTTTTTATCCTTGCACTTCCGCATTGTCATTGTACATGAAGGATGATATCTAGTAAGCAATTCCGCTTTTTTCGATATTTCTCAAAGAGGCATAGGTGATATTTTTTAGAAAGAGCCATCGTTTCGAAAGTGTTACGAAATATTTTGTTGGTTTTAGCATGCGAGCTACCTGCTCAGAGTATTTTGCTTTGTGTTTTAGAGCCTTGTTTATTAAGTGATGAAAAAAATTCCGTGTCGGCAGAATTTGACTTGTTGCCCCTCGTATCCACTGTAGTTCAGGAGTGACAAGTTGTCATACAATTACTTTTGCTTTTCCAGTTGGTGCTCTAGTCGCGTTGTATGTCCAGAATATTGTGATGTTAAATTTAGAAAGCGGATAGTGACGTCATCGTGATAATCTCTGTCGGCGTCACCGATTGGCATTTAGTAGCGATCTGTCGTCCAAGGCTCCTCCTGTTCAGACCTACATAGCTGGATAGTTCGTCTCGTCGGCTGTGAAGACACACAATTAAATGTGAATACTGCGGAGAACATTTGGTTTTGAAGAAGACACTTTCTCACGATGCAGAGGTTCATCATCTGACAAATGCTTTAGATTGATGGGGACTGCACCTTCCAATACCACTGGTCGCCAGTGTAATGAAGCACGCTTAAGTTGCGAACAAGCTTATGTGGCCCCCGCACATCGCTCAGCTCTTGCGGTTACGCGATAAACAAAATGTTGCTATAGGGACCTGACCTGACACTAAATAAGTTGCGCGATTTCGAAGAGTTTGAACACTTGCGCAAGCGACCACTCAGCTCAAGCAGTGCTTAAACATCATCCTCACCTCGCCGAGTAACATTCTCATGAAGGACGTGTGCAAGGGTAAAATTGATGCCTTAGTGCAGGATTTAAGGTCTGCTCCAGCCAAAAAGCGAAAGCTGCCTATGTTCGCAAAATGTTAGCTTTGTTCTAGAAAACTGTGAAGCAACCTCGACATTTCTGTACGTGCCTGCGCAGTCGCCTTTACATGGGTTGCACTGACGTCACATCGCATACTTTTGACCACCATGTAAAAGGAGGAGAGTGGCAGCTGCTTTTGTAAGAATTTTGAGTGGCGGGTTAATCTTCTATAATCTTCTGGGAGGAGAATAGCGACGCCTGTGCAAATTCGGGAGGCACAAAGAGGATCTTGATAAGAGGGCAGCTCCCTCTTTCTCTCTTCTTTGGTGGTCATCGGAGCGCTTTTTGAACGACGTCACGTCCAACCAATGTATACATTTTGTCAGGTTAATTTATTACACGATGGCCTTCTGACACGTAGACGGTCAGTCACATTTCGTGTACTTATTTGTCGCGTATTTATTTGTATTTGCTCATCGTGTACACCAAAATATTGATAACGTTGTACGCAAGGCTAAAAATGCGCTTTTTACTCTTAAACGAATTCTTAAATTTGCAGGCTCCGATACAAAAAATATAGCCTATAAGACTCTAGTTAGACTTGTGCTGGAATACGCTAATACCATTTGGTTTCCCCACACGCGGAAGAATTCAACGAACTGGAAAGCATAAAAAAAGGCTCTTAGATTTATTTTTAGCGCATTTAGTAACCGCATATTTCTACCGCACTTGATTAAACAAGCCAACATTCAGCCGTTAGTAAGCTAGGGCAACGATAAATATATTAAAATATTTGTATTTATTCCTCCATCGCAAATTTAATGTATTAATTTTGAAGATTACATCGCCTTTTCATCCACCTGATCGAGCAGGATCAATCACGCCAGAACTATAAAACAACACAAATTTAAAAACAAAGTTTTCAAATATTCATTTTTCTCTCGGGCAATACAAGAGTGGAATTCACTTGAAAATGATATGGTAATGCTGCCTCCCATCGAACATCTCACCGCTGCACTCAGCAACACATTTTCCTAAACCCCTTTTAAAAGCTAATTTTTATTTTCTCTGTATGATCTCCATCGAATCCCTTCCCGCAATGGCACTCAATAGAGAGCCGCAGTATGGGTAAAGAAATAAAAATAAAATGACTCCACGAGAGAACCATGCTGCCGCGAGCTGGCGCTGCTTCTTAGGAAGTCATAACGTGGCGGAATTCCAACGGAGCTTCACAGACCTCCCTCCACCAGGCGCAATTTAGAAATATGTTAATTCATTTTAAAGTTTAGTTTTATTGACACTCTCTGCCTGCAACCCAGACGCACTAGTCTCTAGGCTAATGTTTCTGGGCTGCCGGCACAACATAGACCACGTAAAAAGAAAGAAATCAGTGCAAACACGTCGTTTCCGGTACCCTTTTAATGTGAAACGATGTATAGCTGAGCTGTCTGGAGGTGTGACCAGCAGGTTTATTAAGAATTGTCGTGCCGTGTCGGTGGGAACCTCTTCAGGCGCCGGTGCACATCATGGTAGGGCAGCAGCCCGGGAAGGGCTCCACTGCACCAGCCGCCAGTTTGCAGCCTTTTGCAACCGATTTCTGGGGACACCTGCAATAAGAAAAGTTAAGCTAATTCGTTAATTTATTTATTTCGGAATATATTCCTTCAAGCAATCAAAATATTTATTTTGTGAAAAAAATATTACATGAACTAATTCATTTATCCATTCAAAAATTTCAATGATTTTTTTGTCAAACCATGTATGATAAGTAGTTAATTAATTATACAATTAAAATAATTAATTTATTTATTCTAAACGTAAACATTTCTTTGTTTCATTCGGACGAGTAAATAACTAATTTAGAATCATTCATAGTGCTGTTTTTACGTCTCCAGGATAAGCCTGAGAAACGTTATGACCGCGGACACACCTAATTTAATTTTCGAAACTTGTTAAGCACTATAGTTTGAGTATAGTTAAAATTTAAACCCAAACCCTTTGATTTCGCGCGCAACTTAGGTACACGCGGTTGGACTAAATATCAAATCAAGTGCCGCAGGGTTACACCATCACCACAATAAAATACGGCCTGAAGCATCATACGTGGAGCTCAAATAAAAAGCCACGGAAAAATAGCCCCCAGCAGCATAAAAACTGCAGTGGGAGGCTCTGCACCCGAGTTCCCAGAAAGAAGTGACATCAGTGCAGCTCCCAATGCGAACGCACCATTCTTCTGACGTCACGAAAAGGGAGAACACATCCCCCCCCCCCCTTTTTCTTTTTCGAGATCGGCACTCAAAGAAACAAGGCTCTGCACAGTGTCTAATGCACATTCATTGAGAAGTGTGTGTGCTTGTTTTTATGGGCGGAGCTTCTCTTTGAGTTCTTATGTTGCAAGAGACTGCTGTATGGGACTCAGGATTTTCGAGGACTTCATTTTCGCGAATTGCGTGACATTTATTATCGCGAAAATATAGTTCCGGCGAATGTATTACCTCATGGTAATGAACACAGCATACCGCTCCCAACAGCGAAATATTGAGCCCGCCAAAAGAAAGTCGTTTAGAGTATTGAAATATGGCGGTAGCGTCGTCTGCCATCTACGACGTCAAAGTTCCTCATACGCAGATCCCAGAAATAGCAGCCCCGGTTCAAGAACATCTGCCGATCAGTCTGCCAACCGATATCAGAAAAAAATAATTCTACACACCCGCAAGATTTTTTTTTTTTTTATAAAGTTTGAAGTGTTTTTTGACGGAAACTCTTCATTTTTAGAAATACGTTCGACCCTCCTTCCGTGCATCATGCCTTCACGTGAAACCACTTGAAACTGTGACGTCACTTTGCGTAACGACTTGACACCATGAACCCATATCACGTGGACTGACAACGTGCAACCTGGTCACGTGACGTAAGGTCACGGTGTGATTAGGTACCAAGGTGTCACATAACCTGACGTAGATTGCCGTCGGGTGTGTCACGTCCATCTCCCCTAAATTTAACGGTGTAATTAACGGACAATACGCTTTCCTTCACTCCCCGAAACACCCGCTTAATGTCTTCTAACCAAATTTAAACGATCGCTCCTTAAATACTGCATTGCTCGCAGTAAGTTCATAGGACTTGGAAGATAGAGGTCGGTGCCAACCTTTTTAAAGTACTTATGCGCAATTCTCGGAGGTGAGTTTATTCAAAAATCCTGTAAGCTCTGATATCCTCAATGCTTATCAACTCATCGAGGCAGCCGATTTAAAAGAAGCACAGAAGGACGACCAAGATCCAGGGAGGTGATTGGTCCGCGGGTGATGACGTCACAATGTTCGCGGTAACAGTCGCCGTTTTTACCCGTTTGAAACCCTGAAGCGGTGCAATCGCTCATTTCCATCCGCCATCCTTACGTTTCAGAGACGCGTAATCTGTGCTAAGCCTTTTCTAATCGATATTCGCGCCATCTCCGCCCGTCTCCGACAGCGGTAGAAAAAGGATCACTATACTGCGAGGAGTCATCGGACGAACCGCACCATCAATCGCTGTCTGCGGTGAACCAATACCACCAAGGAAATATAAGGCCGGCGCCTTTTCCCCTGACGTCATTGCTGGTGGACCCGCGTCGCCAAGACGAACGCGCCTGCCGCTTTGCGGCGGCTGCCGCTGAGCTTCGGCGCGTTTGCGCGCTGGGGGCGAGTCGGGGATCCACATACAATGACGTCACGCCCAGGCCTTGTCTTCTAGGTGGTATGGGGTGACCGAGGTCACTCTTATGACATCGCTTGCGGATGCGCAGGGATTCTGCTTAACCAACCTCGACATTGTCATGAAAAAACAAAAACAAAGGCAGCTTTCTGACGTTTACATTTAGCCACGCAACGATGACGGACAATCAATGACATCGTGCTTATTTGTATGCCGGCTCTGTTCAACACCAAACCGGATAAACTCAATATGTATTTGATAACGAATCTTTTTTGCTTTCGTTTAGACAACACATGAAGAACAAAAAAATAGCAAGAAGAGCATCGTTTAGGCGTTTCCGGTGTTATTGAACGCGTCTAAAGCCGAGCCTAAGGAAAAAGAAAGACACTTGTTATGGTGTTTGTAATCTTCTCGGTGATTCACGAATCCTCATCCGTGGTCGCTCGATTTCCGCCTGATGACGTCATAAAAGTGTCACGTTGGAGCCGGTCGCGATCCTGGCGGCGGCACAACAGCGAAGGCGGATGCGACAGGTGCCTGTTCTGTTGTAGGTCGCTCTCGTAGCTTGACAGCGCACAGCAGCTTCAGCAGTTTCAGCAGCTGAGACGTGGTGTGCGACTGGGGTCAGGTAGTTTATGGGACGCGTTTGCGTAAGAGTGTTAACTTGGGCTAGTTGGGGATTCATTGTTAGGACTAAAAGCGCCAAAAAGAAAGGACCAGTAAAATAACACACACACACACACACACACACACACACACACACACACACACACACACACACACACACACACACACACACACACACACACACACACACACACACACACACACACACACACACACACACACACACACACACACACACACACACACACACACACACACACACACACACACACACACACACACACACACACACACACACACACACACACACACACACACACACACACACACACACACACACACACACACACACACACACACACACACACACACACACACACACACACACACACACACACACACACACACACACACACACACACACACACACACACACACACACACACACACACACACACACACACACACACACACACACACACACACACACACACACACACACACACACACACACACACACACACACACACACACACACACACACACACACACACACACACACACACACACACACACACACACACACACACACACACACACACACACACACACACACACACACACACACACACACACACACACACACACACACACACACACACACACACACACACACACACACACACACACACACACACACACACACACACACACACACACACACACACACACACACACACACACACACACACACACACACACACACACACACACACACACACACACACACACACACACACACACACACACACACACACACACACACACACACACACACACACACACACACACACACACACACACACACACACACACACACACACACACACACACACACACACACACACACACACACACACACACACACACACACACACACACACACACACACACACACACACACACACACACACACACACACACACACACACACACACACACACACACACACACACACACACACACACACACACACACACACACACACACACACACACACACACACACACACACACACACACACACACACACACACACACACACACACACACACACACACACACACACACACACACACCAGAGCGCGCACTTGCAATCTAAATTGCAAACAGGAAAAAAAAACAGAAACGTATAGGCGTTATCAACAGCACACCCATGTCATGTACGCACATCGACCTTCTAACCTACATTTATTCTTACTATCTTGGCCCATCCAAAGACTATAGATACGCCCCCCTCCGAAGAGGGCAATCGACGGGGCGCTAACGCACGCATTGTGACCGCACTTCTTTATAAAATACGCTTCTGAATTTTCCCTCGTTATTATGTTTCGGTTCCGGCTCAAGATAATTGTTTACTGTAACTTTGAGGCAGAATCGCATCTATTGCAGCGTACCGGAAGATTACCCGCGGGCGACAATCTCATTGCCAGTGCGTGCTCCCTTAGTCGATCATTTGTGCAGCGTCCGGACTAGTCCTGCGTAAAGCGTAAAGCCGCATTTGCATTATGAGCTGCTATACTCCGTTCCACCTTCAGTCCGAGCGCAGTGGACGCCACGAGCTATTCCAGCCGATCCAGCGTCGGGAGAAAATCGCGTGACCTGCCGGTTGGGCAGAGCCACGCAGGGAGCTCAAGGTCACATGACGCTCTCTCCACGCTGGATTGGCTGGGATGGCTCCTAGCGTCCGCTGCGATCGGACTGAAGGTGGAGTCAAAAAGCGTTTATCGCCTGCAAGCGTCTCCCCCTTCCTACCCACTATCACTCCTCACCCCTCGACAACACAACGCATGCGCACTAGCGATCCAATCTGCGGAGAAGGCGTCCGACGATTAAATTGCAAACGGTTTCTATGGTTTGAGTTGCTCCCTCTCTTAAATCTATAAACTCTCTATTGAGACGTGGCGACGGCAGCAACAGTCGTGTTCAACTTCACTCTCGCTTTTGCCAGGACTTTGAGCATTAACCGCCAGGATCGCGACATCCGACAGTATGACACGCCGGCTCCCGAGACGTAACGCCGCTTCGGCACCACCTTAGATGCTTGGGCGGTAGGGGGCGCTGGGCGTCGTGCATTCGTGAGGTGCCTCAATGTTGTTGGCCGCAACATTGAGGCACTTGTATGCATTCCTGTCACCGCACTGGCGCTGACGGAACATCGCTGCAACTCTAAACTAAAGCGAAGATTAAATACCCGGAACAACCATCTTTCTTAGCTGCTCCAACTGACTATATGTTCAGAATCACCGGCCTTTACCATTTCCGATACGCAATTTCGTCTCGCGAAATTCGGAACCGTTATTGCGAAATCGACAAGGGAAAAATGATGCATAAACCAGCGTTCAAATATTCCCGCGCTTTTCGGTGCCGTGACGTCGGGGGAAGGCAAGCTTGCGGATCGAGCAGGAAGTCTAGAAATGGACACTGCCGAGCATTTGTTTCGTGCTGCTGCGCGGGGTGCTGGAGCGAGCTTACAAAGCATTTATTTATAACACCATGGAACTGTTTTTAATCAGTTGGGAACAAAGTCTGCAGCCGAGAGAGTGAACCCCTGCCTTCCTCTGACGTCACTTTTTCATTCTTACCAGTAAAGGCTTTCACTTAAGAAAAAAAGAAAAAAAAGCGGTGAGGACGAAAATTGTAAATTCAATAACTTCGCCAAAAATTATTTTGACCCAATATTTTGGTTACCATATCAGCGATGTTTGTTATTGTGTTTAACAAATTTTCAGGCACATCAGGGACTATAGGAAAGCGAGCATGCCGGCCGCGTCGCGGCAGTCGCCTATTGTTCGCCGCGACCTAGCGGTAGCCGGTGCCGCAGGAGCATCGGGGAGCAATGGCGACGAACAGCACGGCCGACGAGTGTCCCCGTCGTGACTACGACGGAATTTAAGGCAGTTACGCATGGCCGGAAAGTTCCTTCTGGTAGCCGGTGCCGCCGGCGCTGAATCATCGGGAAGTAATAGCAACGAACAGCACAGAGGACGGTGCGGCGATTACGAATCCGGAGAGCGTCTTCGGTAGCCGGTGCAGAATCATCGGGGTGAAGCAATGACGATGAGCAGCACGGTGGACAGTGTTCCCGTAGTGATTACGACGGGGCTTAAGGCGTTTACGAACTCCAGCAAGCTTCTTCTGTGGTAGCAATATGACGTAAGAGCGAAAGAAAGCTCCTTCCACTGAATCTGGCTGCGTGTACGACGTGAAGGAGGTCCGTTTCGACGGACAAGTGGATGTCACGGAGCGCCAGGACTCCGCAAACATAAATTAAGCGCGCCCGCAAAAAAAATTTGTTGGCGCTGAGTGGACTGCGTGTAATTATATGTACGTTTATTTCTGAATCAGCTTGACAATAACTAGGCGATTTATTTCGCGCCGTTCCGCGATTCCCACTACTATCTTCCTGTAGGCTGATGGAAACATCCAAGGGTAGGCTTGGGTGGGCGACGGCATTCCGCTTCTCGATTCCGGTGAAGTAGATTTGCTGCATACTTTAGGGGCTTGCCGTCGGCAGTCGATGCTGTTCCATCGTCACTAGAATAGAAACAGGTTAATTGTATTATTCGTCAGCAGCTTAAACAAAGATGCGGCGCGCCTCGTTTTGCCAGGAAGCGTAAATGTACGCATCGCGTTCGATCTGACCTGCGGAGGCAGGCTGGAGGCCGTCACGTTGCCGAAGTGAGCGGCCCATTCGTCAGTTCAAATTCCTGTATACTTTGGGCCCGATTCCGGAGATTCGACGGATCCTGCAAATGGGTCCGGAAATTAGAACAAGGGACAGCACAGTGCGGAAGAAGTCATCCGCTGTTGCTGGGAGTGGCAGACGTTAGAACGACGCCTGTCTGGATTGCCGATTGAAAAAAAACAGTGGGCAGACTTAGCCCGCTACGTAGCATCCAGCTCACTCACTCATTTTTTCAATCGTTAATATATTCGGCGTCATTCTGACGTCACCGCACCCTGAGCAAGAAGCAGACGACTTAAACCGCAGCGCAAAGATTCGCCGGTGTCTACTGCAGACTCTGACGGCAAAATTATTCGCGGACACCACTGAGCATCCGAAGCATGTTTCGCTTCCTGCATGCTTCAAACATGTCTGCAGACGGATGGACGTGATGGATGGATGGATGGATGGATGGCCATACTTAACGGGTGGCAGCTTGCGCCACCTATAGCCCAAGCTCCACAATTTTTGTATGACCAATGTGACAGGACCGCCACACGAGGAAGAAGAACTAGGCTCAAACAGGGTTTGTAGACTGTCTTTCCTATATTGCATCAGCAGTCTGACCGCTCAGAGTTTGTTTCACCTAATTGCATTTTTTTTTCAAAGTCTTTCCAGAGAATTGGCGGGATGATGAAATGCCGATGCTTTTATCTAGCCGACTCATGCCGGGAGCATGAACGTGATATAAAGGTAAAGGCCTTCATTCTGCGTGCTGTCCCCTGTATACAACGCCACCCAGAATAATCAACGCCCGTGAACAGCCTCGTCGTCCACCTCCATCGCAACGCCATATAGACATTTGCAAGTAGGTCGATGGGCGCCGCCATCTCGCTCCTGGTGCGAATAGATTGTCTGGTAGCCAAAGCATCGCTCAGGCCATGGGTACGCCTCAGCAATCTTTGGCTTTTAGACTGATTCTACCCACACCAGCAGACAAGATGGCGGCGCTCATAGGTCGTACTTGCAAACGTCTATATAGGATGCCATCAGACCGGCGGTTGGCCGGAGACCGACGTCGAGCGTCCGTGGACGCCATGACAGGGGTACGATGCCCAGCCGAACGCCGACACGTCACTCGTGTGCAAACTGTAATCGGCGATTCATCTCACTGTGTGTAATATGACAGAAGAATGCTATAGTGTACGTGTTTCGATTATTCTACGTGGTGATGCCCTGACCAGGGTATACACACAGTGGGTTTAACGCACTATGCTCAAGCCCACCATACATAAAATAACTCACCTTATAATAATATATAAAGATTCAGAAAAAAAAAAAACGAGTTAGAGGTGAACTTTATTGTATTTTTGTCCTGTGAATTTGAATATCACGAGCATTTGATTCGAACGTATCAATTAAGACGCGAGAGAAACCAACCGCTGGGTGTGACGGCTACTACACGGAGGTTTCAGTTGCTTTGTGCGTGCCGCTTGTGAGGGAAAGCGCGCAGCGCTTTTGAATAAGGCGCGAAATAGACCGATCTCACCAGCCAGTTTGACTACGCCACCGCTGCCGCAATGCATCGAGGAACTTTAGTCTTTCTGCACGTGCGACAATCCGCTGGAGCTCGTGCGCGTGGAGCATGAGGCGGCATCGAGTTTCCTGTAGCACTGCTGCTTGCCTCCTGCAAACTAAAGTTATGGCGGCGTCACGCATGCGCCGAACACTCAGTGAGATCGGTCTATTGTTGAGATCTCCGTATAACACGTCACGATTCTTCCTCGCATCGAACGCGACGGAAAGGGGACTTTGCCTACTTGAAAGCGCCGTTCTGGGAGCTACTTGGCGCATCGATCTCAAATATAATTTTGGTATTCCGCCAAGTAAAAACAAATAAGATTTTTTTAATTGCGAATTGTTTGTTTCCTTTGAAGCAGTGTTGAGGTATCGCGTTACTAGTAACGACGTTACTGGTAACGCGTTACATTTTTCGCTAACGCAGTAACGTACTCGTTAGTATTCTGGATGACTAACGAGGTAAAGTATTTTCGTTACTCTTTTACGGTATCGGCTATCAAATTACGTTACTCGTTACTTTGACCAAAACTGGCGGAATGCATTAGGTATTTGGGAAAAGGTCACGACGCCTGACCTAACGTTGCACGCAATGCCGTATATTGCTGCAAAGACTTCTGAAGACTTTCAACTTCCTAAAACGGTGGGTTTTCCCCTTATCAGCCCATCTATCCAGTATTCACCCATCCATCTCAAAATCCTGCACAAGCTTAACGCTGCACGGAGCCAGCATCCTGCCACAGTAAACTAAAAAAAAAAAAAAAGAAATCTTCCTGACGAAAAAAGCCGATGAAGGCGAAAAAACCTTCGGCTACCAGCTAAGACCTGTCTCTTCCTCCCTTTATTTTTATTTTTTCATAGTGTCAAACTTGCTACAGGCTTGAACGAACGATCAGCGTTACAGCCTTCCCTCCCTCCTCACACTCTTCCCCCCCTCTGCTTTGTGCAGCAGAGGTGGACAGCGAGCGGGGGGGGGGGGGGGCAGGGAAGCTCGTCCGTTTACAGCAATGGTCATTTCTCCAGTTGGCAAAAAAAAAAAAGAAAAAAAGAAACACCCTTTGTGGAATTTTTTACCTTCTGCTCTCCCCTCGCTGCCTGAAAGTTCCTGACCCACTTTTGTAAACAGAAGAATCTTTGGCTTGATTAGGTTTTAATTCCCTAAGACCATAATAAGAAACAAAAAAAAGTTTTAAACCTGCAAAGAAAACTTGCAATCACGAAACCCTTTTTTTTTTTTCGCAGAAAAAACTAAGAGCCATTGCTGGTAAGAGGCTTAATTATAACCATTGTGCTGGTAACTTCGGTGTCCTGTTCCACATAGTGAAGCAACCTCAGTCTCTGGTAATAGCATGAACCGGACTGTCACTAAAACCGGCGTAAAGATGAGGGGTGTTGGTCGGCTGGCTGCGTTCCAGCATGACCAGCCTCCATTCGCAAGTTGCTGCGAGCCGTCGCAAGCTACCTGCGGAACAATTGAGTGCATGACTCGTGTAACATTTATGTAGCCGGTGACTCCCCCCCTTGTTTTGCATATATTTAATTTCCTTCCCTCTCTGCTAAAGAGGCACTTTAAACCTTTCTTTATGGGCGTAACGCCTGATTCACAGTGACCCAACTCTCCAGAGTTAAATAAAAAAGAAAAAAAATGCAGTCCCCGTTACGCATGTTGTAGTTTATAAAAGCCGATTGACTACCATCTCCGACTCATTCTGCGTGTGAGATGGACATGAATAACGAAACTTTGTCGCCATGGCCAAGATTGAATGAAATGTATCAACTAAAGGAGACAGAATCAAATAATTTACACTTTCAATTGCCTACTCTGCATGCCAAAATTAAGCTGCTTCGCGCATCAATACACAATGAAACCACTCTGTAAATGTCTATCTTTATCGAAGCTTGTTAAGGAGGCTTATCATACATCTCTGCCAAACATATGTGCTCGAACACAAAAGTAACGTAAAAGTAACGTTCGTTATTTTGAAAAGTAACGGTAACGATATATCGTTACGTTTGTAAAAAAGTAACGTAGCTCAATAACGCGTTAATTTTTGCCAAACTAACGAGTAACGCTATTTCGTTACTTTTTTCGGTAACGGGCAACAACACTGCTTTGAAGGCTCTGTTATACTCCAACCTGGAGCGTAGCGAACAATGCGTAGCGCAATGCACTCAGATATAGGGAGTTTTCGTAGACCGCGTTTCCTTCCGCTACAGCCTCCGCAACGAAGAAGACGCTACTGCGCCTGCGCGCCCATGGCCTTGACTGTAGAGTTTCGAGTATCGTAGTGGGTTGCGGAGAGCGTTGCGGGACGTCCGAAACGACCTACAAAACTCCCTACTAGGGAGTTTTCGTAGATCGTTTCCGCTGTCCCCCGACGGTCTCCGCAACCCGCTACGATACCCGCTCCTCTACAGTCAAGGCCATCGGCGCGCAGGCGCAGTAGCGTCTTCTTCGTTGCGGAGGGCTTAGCGGACGAGAAACGCGGTCTACGAGAACTCCTAATGATTGGTCACCGGCCCATGGAGGGCGCACGTTCTGCGGTATACGCTGCGCTCGCCGCATTTCGCTTTGCGAATGCCTTCGATCTTTACTGCGATTCCTGTTGGGGCGCCAGTTTGGCAGGCGTCGAAAATGCCCGCGAATAATCCAGATGTAGCGCAGATTTATAAGCTTTTTATTGATCCTGTGAACACCAATATTGATATATTCAAAACCCGAGACTTAGGAAAAAAAACACATAAAATTGGACAACAGACACAGAAAACGTCTGTGTATTGTCCACTTTTTTGTCGCAAAGTCTCGGGTTTTCAAGATGTTGAAAGTTCGCCAGCTCGCCCGTTTGTTTTTTGTTATTTCTAGCAATATTAACGTTTTGTATACAAGGGTCTGTATACAAAACGGGCCAACTTTCCTCCAACCCACATACCCGCTAAAAAAGACGGAAAAAGAGTAAAAAAAGAACGTAAGAAAAAGCAACTTGAAACGACAATGAAACAAAACACTTATGAATAAATATATATATATATATATATATATATATATATATATATATTTTATGGTTAGACGGCACGATTTTATTTCCGTTCATAAACCGCCAGAATGAGCGGTTCCTTCTCATAGAAAATTATTTTTCTTCCGTTCGTTTTTTTAAAGAGGCCCTTGCGTGATTCGAGCTAACGGCATGGCAAGTATTTCCGCCGCCCTAAATGCCGCCTGGAGGAAGCTTGACGCTGCTCTGGGAAACCCGCATCCCTGCGTCGTGGCCCAAAAGAAGTTGAGATCGCTCGATGATGGGCCTCGCAGAGGATACCCCGTGTCGCTTGCTTTCGTGGTATTATTATTATTGTTTTTGTTACTTTTAGGATTGCCCACAATACGTTCGTCGCCGTGTGTTGACCACAGCGACGTCTGCACGTGAGGAAATAGCTGTGGCGATAAAGACGAAATGTGGTGCAGTTTATGCTGGCAGAGTTGGTGCCACAGTTATAGATGGAACGCCAGGAATAGCGGATATATGTTCGAGTCATTCGCTGCGGGTGGCAACCTTATATATCAAACCAAGACCTTTTACCGAGGCACAGATTCCTCTGTTTCCGCAGACCTGAAGCACAACTCTTTGTTTCTAAGAACAAAGAAAGCGTAATACGAGTATTTAAGCCGCAATCCCAATGCTCCCACGTCATGCAAAAGACACGGTGTTTCTCCGCAGGCTTAATGTCATAATTATCTACGGAGAGGCCTCGAGCTTCTTATAAGCACATTTCCTTCATACATATATGTACACTTCAAACATATCCGGATTGTTTTTTTATCAATGTGAGAGAACCGTTATACAAGCAAGAAACACTTCTCAGACAGTGTATGCACACTGTCTTTTCTTTGATGTATTAAAAACGGTACAACCGGAGCTTGACGCAATTGCACCACGTGTTACTTTCGGACGCCAACTTCAGGAACTGATTCCTTTAATGTAGAAATCTGCATTTTAAAACGCGCTCCACTGCTGCTGCATTTTTTGGGGGGCTTGGAACCTAATTCAAGCTCTTTGTAAGGAACTTCTTTCTTTTTTTTCCTTGTCTTCCTTAACAATATGTTAGTTGGAAAATAAAAGAAATTGCTATTATTACACCATCATTAGTTCTCTTTTTTCCCGCAGAATTGTGCGAGGGCCAATGGCACCGAATTTTTGTGCCAGTTTTGGCGCTCCATCGGCGCCCCGCGCTACTCGCTTTGCGCATTGTTTCGAGAACGATGCGTTCGATGCGGCGATGAAAAAATGTTGACTTTGACGGCGCGCGCACTTCGAGGAAGCGTGACGCTCGGTCCGTGACCATTATCCACTCTGAAAAACGGCTCCGGCTTCGTACCGCGGCCATGCAGCCGGATATACAGAAACGGGAATGTGACCCGATTGAGACTACCGTGTTTGTTCTGATGGATACCCCTAGGACGGGATACGCGTGAATTTAGTACGACTGTTATTTGATCTTAATGATTTATATCTGACCTGTACATTCGCTAAGTTCTTCTCTTGTTCACTGTTTTTAGGCTTTATCGTGGCTCTAAAACTAGGCGCAAAGCCGTGTAAGGTGGTGCTTTGTAGACTTTAAGCCTCGGATACGGTGCTAATATACATCATACGAAAAGAAAGCCCGCAGACAGTCTGAGGCGTGATTCATCCTTGTATGCAACTCCTGTCATACTGACACTACAAAAAAAAAAACACTTGTCTACAGACATTTTTGAAGCATACATATATGTATCCATCAGGTACACTCTATCATCCTTACTAAACACGTTTCATCATATGGGACATTTTTATCACAATTTGCCATTTGAAGTCTTAATGCGTATTCTGTCTACCATGTGAATGTGAGTAACTTGCTATTGCTTTTCAGGTTTGCATTGTTAACTGGTATGCTAAGTAACGAGAATGTTTGATATTTGTTAATTTCTGTTTTATTTTGTACTTTGAGATTAAAGTACAGCTCTGTGTGTGTGTATATATATATACTATATGCTTGTAATGTCATGTATTACTGCGTGTTTAGCTGATGTCGAATGCTAACTGGCATCTTGGAGCTGGGGCCTCGTCAAGCTACACTTGCTGCAGCTCTTTGTCCCAGCTGCCATCTTTCTTATGAAAGAAAATAAAGTATTGATTGATTGATTGATAAAGCAAACATGCTTGGAACGTACTTAAGGCGTTTCAGCAAATACTTCTGTCGTCATGTCTACGGCGAAAACCGTTGTCTTTTGTACGATGCATGGGCAGTGTGGCTGGGGCTTAAGAAGTTTTAGAAAACTGTTTGCCGAATCAGACGCAGCTCCATGCGCACGTTTCAAAGCAAGCATGCTTCAAAGCGGCAGTCCATACCAAACAAAGAAAAAAGCCAAGGGAATGGTAACAGTGGTAACTGACAGCTTCAGGAACGAACACGATGCACGACTTTAAACAAACATAGGCATATGCGCGCGGCAGTTCAACTATAAAACAGGAAGCCTGCGAGTTCACTTTCCTACGAGACTCGAAGGCCGCCAAGTCACGGCGAAATATAGGAGGATCGCAGCGAATGACGAAGCGGCTCATAATTCGATAATATCGAGAGAAAAAATGACACAAAATATATTGCAATGTGTGCTGTGAAAATTAGCGAGTGAAACGTTGCATCTTTTGGGTGTAATTATGTACTGAGCATCGTCGTTCGCTGGGACCTATTCGCTGTTCGCATGAGTGGCTATCTTCGTGTTCTGCAGGAACGCCAACTGACATACTTTTTTGGAGTGCAGCTCAGGGAAGTATAAATGGGGATGATCATGTCGCTCGCAGCCGACCAATCAAAGATCAAAATAATATGGTCCCGCGTCCTCTTTTGTTTTCTTTGCTCGCGACTGATTTTCGCGGCTCTATATTCCTTGGATCGGTTGCTGCAGGTCGTGCACGAATGGAGCATGTTTGTTACGTTGTTATTTCTTCGTTGCCGTCGTTTCACTTCATTGGGAATGCAAGCGAGGCGAACGTCTGAACTGAACCAAGCTCACTTGCTTGGCTTAGCTTCCGTGACCGCTGACAGGTGATATCGAAACAAACAAACAAACAAACAAACAAACGAACAAAGTACGGTGCCAATTGTCGACTTTTTTGTGCGCTGCGAGGCGTGTAATACAGACACGCGGTCTTGCGCGGCACCAGTTAAAAGAAAAGGTGCCTGGACCGCGCCCTGCGGAAAGCATTGGAAACCGAAGGCCATTCAACGTGTCTCCTCACAACAGACACCCGTGTAGGAAGGCGCCATGTTGTTCTCGTTCGGGCGCCATCTTTCCTGTTCCTTCTTTGAGAAACCGTTTAGACCTCCTGACCGAAGAAAGCTGATTTTCGAGTGGATAGTTCTGTGGCGTTCTTTTGTGAGAAGGCCTTCGTCGGATACCGGGTGGCGCGCCCACCGCGGTGTTGGTGTCGGTTTTTGTCGTCCGATGGTCCGATTGTGTGTGTACACAAAGCTGTCGATGTAATCTCGAGGTGTGAGTAACGACCGCCTGCTTGGCAGTTCGCTCGACGCGAGAGCCGTATAAATAGAACCGTCCACTGCGCCTTTTGAAGCCAATCGTCGGGTTCGACGAACGCGCCAACGTCCGTTATCTGCTTGCGGTTAAAAGCGTCCTGGGCATCAGGCACCGAATATACAGGGTGTTTAATTTTACTTCAAACGTAATTATTCTTCATTTTTATTTAAAGGGGAGGAGATTATGACGACTGCTGTCTTCACCATGTATTGATCAGGCTCGGCGAATATTGGATGAGGGAAGAATCGTCAAGGTGCGCTAACTAATTAAAAAAAAATCATGTGTTAAATAAAATTGTATTTATTAATTTTAGGGGTTACATATCAATTGCAGCTGACGGAAAATGCTATTTGAGGTCAGACGAATTTAAAGAGTTTTCAATTAGGTCATGGTTTTAGAGCGCACTTCTTAGGCGCCCGTTTCCGTGCTTCGCGGCGTCGCCGTTGGCGTCGGCGTAACCGCGCTAAATTTAGCGGGAAAATTCACGTCACGTGACCTCAACACCAATTCAATTCCCCGCTAAATTAAGCGGGGAATCGAGGTCACGGGACGTCAATTTTCCCGCTCAATCTGGCGGAGAAACTGAATTTGTTCATTGGTGACGTGACACGCAGTCATGTGACGTAATTTTCCCCGCTAAATTTAGCGGAGAAATTGAATTGGTGTTTGAGGTCACGTGGCGTCAATTTTCCAGCTAAATGTAGCTAGAGGAGGAGGAGGAGGAGAGGAGGGTAGGAGGAGGAGTAGCATACCCTCCCCTCCTCCTCCTCAAGACCTCCTCCTCCTCAAGAGCTGCGCTCTAATTTCGAGATTTGTAAACGTCTTTCATTTTTTAGTTAATAATCGATCAATTATCGCGTACTTTTTCGTCCAATTGAAAAAGAAAAACAACAAAACAATGCCCGCAAGAAAAGCGTTGCAATCCCTTCCCACAATGACGCTTAGAAGAGTGACTTTGTCGTTTCCGTCACTTCGTCACTTACGTCGACTACGCACCCACCAAGGACGGGCTGCCGAGATAGTGACGACATGATCGAAACCGGGACGTCACTCTTCCAAGCGTCATTATGCTTGTGGCGCTCTTTTCGATCGAAATTTTTAAATCGGGCGGAAAAACGCGAAAAGTGCTCGATTCATATCTCAGAAAGTAATTACCTTTCGTGAATTCTTTAAACTGATCTGGCCTCTGCTGCAATTTCAGCAGGACCCCTAAAACCAATAATTAAAAAGCTGATGAACACATTCTAGTTAGTTGGCCACATTGTAATGATGATTATCCCCTCATCTAATATCTGCCAAGCCTCATAAACACGTGGTGAACACAACACTAATTCTGCCCCCTTCAAAAAACAAAAAAATGTTCGAATTAAATTTAAATATCTTGTATATCCCCAAAACAAAATTTGTTTCGCTATTAGAAAATTTTAGAAAAGAATACGCAAAAGGTTTGCGTACGTAAAGATTTTGTGTACGCTATTCTAAACCACGTTATTGATTTGAGCGCATCATGTTTTCCCTTTGACTGAAGCCTCGTATATTCGAACCCAGCTTTGCGAGAGTTTTACGCAATAAGGTCTTTCCTCGAAATATAGGCTGGATATTTTAGAACGAATGCGTTATCACTAGATGCAACCTAAAATACAACTCACTTTTTCTCGGTAGATTGAGGAGACATGTCTAAAGGCTCCAATAGGTATCGTCAGGGGTAAAACGTTATAATCTACATGCTTAGACTTCAGCTGCAAGAAGCCAAAGACTTGAAGCTACATAAGCGCAGGCATACACGTTAGAGCGTAAATGTCGTTGCTGATTCTCCGAGATCGATTGGACTAGCACTGCCTTCTTGGCCCCGTTAGTGCGTAGTGTAAGCTGTGCTCTGACTTGAGTGGAAAAGGATACTACTTTGGCGCAAACGAAAGGGCTTATTTGCGTTTGCTGTGTTTTAGATAGAACACAACAACGCAAGTAGCCTACATGCGTACATTAGTGCAGGAACAGCAATGCTGACGGTGATTCCAAGATAAATGGACCAAGTAGCACACTGTGTGTAGCCCATTCAACAGTCTTCGGGGGGGGGGGGCGAGGTTCTTTCAAGGACATGCGCATCTATACGGCTGGTGTTTGCCGCACTGCTGCGGCGGCCCAATAGAACGTTAGCTTCATTGATGTTATCGCAGCTATCCGAGTAAAGAAGGTGAAGAACAGCTACAAAGATGTAAGCTTAAAAACAAACAACAAAAAAAACAAGACACCAGAAGAGTATTTGAGCCCACCGGGCACCACAGGGCAGTTAGGTAACCAGCGCAACGCGGCCCAAAAGAAACCGATTTGCGCCTCGATTATGATGATGCGCATTGATACCATCGACGCCCCTTCTCCCTCCTCTGCTCCGAAGGCTAGGTGGGCTTTGCGGTGAAGCGGCTTTCTCGGCACTCTTCATCGCACTACGGTATCGGCGGGACCTCGTAACCCAGTTTGGGATCGTGCTCGCGCCGACGCGCACAAGCAACTTTTAGCGGCAATTTGTGGAGGTCTGGCACCCGATACCCACTTATACACACACGATCCTTTTTAGGTCTCCGATTCTCTTCTTTGTGTTTACGCAGGTTTCTTAAGAAGACAGAACGCCGACGTGTGTGTACCCTGGAACTTGGGGTACGCCAACACCACCTAGACGACAAGGCCTGCCAATGACGTCATCGTTGTGAGACGTGCTGACTACACACTATTATGCGGCACTGTGCGAATCCACTAGTGGTGACGTGAGGTGGGGGGGGGGACAGGTGCAGGTTGTTTTTTTAGGTAGTATTGGGTATACACACGTGTGTCTCTCCCTCACCGGTCGGCGGCGTTGCATTTTGCAGAGCTCTCCATCATGCGCGTTTAACGACAGTCCAGAATCGTGCGGCCCGTTTATTCGTATCAATCAACGAAATCCGCGGCGCCACGCGGATAATATGGAGCGCTCACCGCCATTATAAGGATTGTTGGTGTATACGCGCTCGGATCGCCTCACGCGACTCACGCCTCGGCGATTGAACGTTTTCTTATCTGATCGAACATTCATATGCTTGGCCTTATTACCGAGGGCTCGGCCAACGCCGTCCGCGTTCGTCGCCTTTTAAGGACAAGCGCGCTGAACTTCTGGACGCCTGTCACTATCTTATCGAATCTACAAAGTCCGTGCGTTCCCCAGGTGCATTCCCCAGGATGGTTGAGATGGGAAATATGTTCGGTTCAATCGCGCCACCGTTTAAGCGTTTGGTATAGCAGTCGGTGAGATTTAGAAGGAACGTATGAACTAAAACTCATTGGAATGTTACATCGGATCTTGTTGCGCGTAGACTGCGCGTACGCGTGAAATCCTTTACGAAAGTTGTACATAAAGAGCTCCCCTTACAAACCTGTCACAAAGGTGCGACGAATAACTTTGTTTGCCTGACGCGTTGGTGTGGCTAGAAACCGTTTTTATATTCAGTCTCTAGAAAGGTACACACCGTTATACGTAGCTTTTTTAGGCATCTCGTTTTGTTATTGTCGCGGCCTTTTATTAAACAAAACGCGGTGTGCAAATTTCTAAAATGTGGCCACAAAAAGTTTCAAATAACCCGCGGCGGTGTAGAGTTATTACGTAGGCCACCCCAAAACCAAGCAAAACGTTTTGAAATATAAAGGGTCTATCGTTCAAGTTACATTGCGTCGAAGTTTTGGACGGGAAAACGACAACTTCGCACCGTTCGAACGAAACGACACTTCGCTGCTGCTCCCTGCCTCTTTCGGCTTCATCCCACGGACGGCTGTTCAGTCCGGGACGTACACGAATGACATCGACCGAATAATTTCTATAATTACTGTCACAGACCAACCGTGAAAGCTATATCCCGGTCAACTGCGCTCTACGCAAAAGAAAGTCGCCCCTGGGGATCCTAAAGTGGCGGAATTTAAGGTCGCCTAATGAGTGCTCGAAAAGACAGCTGGTCGTCGTACGTTGACCCCCATGCAAAATGCACGAGACAAAAACATAAAAAAAGAAATCGGCTAATTTGCGTTAAAAGGCGAGGGGGAGAAGGTCCCGACACATTTTGGAGAAGTCCTCGGGCGAGTAATTTCAAGCTTGGGCGAGTTGTCTTGAGGCTTTATTCCTCTCATTGGCAACACATGGAGATGCTAGAGAACGCTCCAGAAAAGAAGGAAAACAAAAAGCCGTTTGTTGTACCCTAGAAACCAGAAATTGTTGCGAGGGTAAAACTGCATACTGATTTATGGAGATAAACGAAAGGTTATTGCCATTAGTCTTCATTATCTTCTGCCTACTGATTTAATGTATGTATTTGCCACGTTGTTAATTACTGCGATGGCAGCGATGACGTCACAACATAAATAGCAACTACGAGCGCGTAGTTTTGCTACACATGTGTTTCGCTAAAATCAACTTTGATAACCACAACATGTCGCTTCCAGAACTGATCTCAACATGATCAGAGCTGACTCGATATGGGTACACTCGTATTCTTCACTGTTTGTGCGTTTGATCTTGACGGTTCTTCTCTGTGATGGCTCCACTGCGTGAAATGTTTATTTCTGACCATACGCATGAGGAGTGTGACCCGGAGGCTTCTTGGTTCTACTGTTTCCGTCATCGCCGTGTTTGGGCACGAGCCGCTATCCGAATGCATGTCGAGGCCTTGATTGTCACGAGCTCAGATCGAATGTTCACTTAGTGTTCGTGTGCCCTCTGTCTATGAGCCGAACCCAGGGATCCTGGGTTCAATCCCCACCCCTGCACGTTTCGATCTGGATGAGCGTCGTACCGATGCCCCTCCAGCTTCTTGGTCAACATCGAAGCTTGGTGCAGCATCCAAGCATGCATCGTGGTCAGTGGTGTTTCACGCGAGTATACTTTGGACCCCAAAACTAGCGCCAGTAAGCTCGTTTAAAGTGATAAACATTCCTACCCATTATTTTGGCCCCTTGGAAGCGATCTTTCATTCGGTGCATCGATGTTTCCGGGAGCCAATGAAGCAGTCCTTGGCGGCTTTTACTCGGCAGTTGTCGGTCGGTCGTCGGCGAACGCGGGAGAAGAGCGTCGATGGCAGGGGGAGGCGTCGAACCTGTTAGACGAGTTCCCGTCGCTACTCCGCGGTCGCTTTGCTGTTGCCGCCGCCGACGCCGAATTTCTGTCTCGCAGCGACGAACGGGCAGCCACTCGGAGGGGGACACAGACCAGTGGTCGGCGATCGAAACTTTGGAAGTGTCCTGCGTACTTCCCGAAACTTACGTCGGAAAATCCAGACCCTCTCCGAAACTTTTGAAAAGGGTCTATTAGACCCTTTTCAAGAGTTCATCGAGCAACATTGTTCGGTCACCACTGCTTGCTCACGAAGTGCGTGATTGGCTCCGAGTCCTCGCCGAACGGTGACGTCAGCGCTCGTTATCTGCACGAGCTGAGCCGAGTTGACGCCGAACGCTGACGTCACCCTCGTGTCCAATACAGGCTGTGAGCATGTGAGCAAGCAATGGCGGACAGTCGTTGGCGCGCACTTTTGAAAAGGGTCTATTATCTGAGTTGGAGATTGTTTGGGCACGCACCTTGAGCATGAATTGGACACGAGGTGTCGAGTAAGCGCTCGTCGTGAGCGCGGCTCAGCTCGTGCTGATAACGAGCGCTGACGTCACCGTTCGGCGAGGACTCGGAGCCAATCACACGCTTTCCTGTGTGTCCAAGGAATGGTGACCGCCAGTGTTGCTTGATGCGGTAGGGGGTGTTCGGTGGCCGAGTGGGCTAGCGAACACACAAGCTCGGAGCATCGTGGAGCGAAAGCTCGCGCTGCAGAACCCAGGGATCTTGGGTTCAATCCCCACCTGTGTCCGTTTCGATCTTGATGAGCATCGTACCGGCGTGCGGTCGTGTATCACTACTGAGCGATGCACGTTAAAGACCCCAGGCTAGCGGTTGTACTGTAAAAGTACTTGTTGTTGGGCTAGTTGGTGATGACTGTTTTGAACCTAGGTTAAGAGCGCTAAAAATACGAACACAAGAGAGAAGACAAACACGGGTGCTACTCACAACTTCACTTATAACGCAACGTAATAAAACGCAAGGAAACGCTTCTGTGTGAATGAGCCTTGCCTTTAGTGCATGCTCTCGCACTAGAGGTCAGCCTTTAGTACGAGAGCGTGCTATTGATCGGAGTTACTCCACAGATCGTATGGGCAAGTGGCCGGCAGCCCAGTTCCTCTCCCTTCCTTCCCTTTGTCTTCTGGATGACGCGACCAAGGTCGGGCGTGACTCGTGAGGGACGTCGCACTTCACGGCTGCCCTTGTGGCCCGGATCGAAGCACGGCGCGCCTCAATTAGCCATTGTGTGAGCCACGCGGCCAGCAAGAAACAGCACCAGGGAACATCGTTAATAAATAGGCGAGTCTTATCCTTCGTGTCTTTCGGTTTGACGGAGCTGTTCCGTTGTCCACCGGTGTCTTGTTCTCGCTGAGGTAGTCTCAAACAATGCAACAGACCCACTCACAATACCTGCAGCTGAGGTAGTGGCTGATGGGGGCGCCGCAAAGGCTACGGGGGATTCCCTCGTTGTATTGCCAGGCAACCAACTCTTCGCACGATAAGGAAACGGATGCCCCAATGGCAGCCCGAGAAACAACGTAGTATTCAGCGTCCCCAGTCTTTTTACGCCGTTGATGATATAGGGTGGTTTAAATAACCAGGCTCGACCTACAATGGACCGTAAAAATCGGCGCCTGCGCGTAGCAATCTAAATTTTTCGTTAAAGGTGTATTTCACAGGTCGGTTTTATCATGTAGAATTACACAGCGTAGCTACGTTCCTGTAAAACATAAGCCCCCCCCCCCCAAAAAAAAAAAAAAATTGCCAGGGTCAACGGCGGACAGCGACGCAGACGACTGAATCGAGCGGCGAGCGTGTTTGGCGCCCGTATTGATGGATGGCGCTGCCTCCTTATCGAGACTGGTCGCGACGACTGTGATCTACTAAAATGAACACCATCTTTTTGTAGTGTACCTTTAGTCTAAAAATAAATGCAGATAACGAAAGCAAAACATAAAGTAAAAAAACAAATAACGATTGCATAACGACGGCGTTCTTACTGCCGACGGATTACGTCTGCGTGTCGTCTCCTTTCTTTCGCTGGACGGCTACACTTTCCGACGCTGCTTTTGACGCCATCTACCAATACGTGCGCCAAACGCGCCCGGCCACTTGATTGGGTCGTCTGCGCCGCCTTCCGCCGCTGACCATGGCAAGTTCTTTGGCCCTTATTCTTACAGAAAGGGAGGTACTCTTTGTAATTTTACAAGAAAAAACTAAACTCTGAGGTACACCTTTGACGAGAAGTTTGGATTGCGACGTGCAGGCGCCGATTTTTACGGCCCATTTTAGATCGAGCTTGGTTATTTTAAACACCCTATATATCGAGATACACTCAGTAAAACGTGAACATAAGCTGCGATATCGTAGTGTACTGGCTAAATTTCTGATCTAGAGCATGACAGCAGGCGCCTCTTGGGGAATTCCAAAGGCCCGTTCACACACTGCGTTTGCTTACGACCGAGGTCTTGTGATCTCTTACAACGAGAGAACACACTGGCACGCTGGTGCCATGTATGAGGTGACCCTGGAGCTGCATTTCACTAGAGCGAAGATTTAGCGGTATTTGCGAGGTCAAATGTACGTACTATCTACGAGAAAGTTTCGCTAAAAAGATTGTCGAAAAGTTTTTTCCAGCCAAGAAAGGAAGAATAATACGCGAAAAGAAAAAGGAAATATACGAACATGTAAAGTGTTCAACGGCTATCCGATAGATGGCGCCAGTGTCATTCTCTCTTCGTAAGAGCTTTTAAGAGGTGTAAAGGCACATGGTCGTAAGCAGTCGCAAGTGTGGCGGCAAGCCTTAACTTTCCGCTCTCTAAACTTATATTCAATAAATTATTCTTGGGTGGTGCCAGCTGAACACTAATAGACACAGAAATTTACAACCGCTGGACTATCAACTATATTAAAGCCTTCTTTTTTTCACTACTATCAGTACTTACAACCTGGATTAAAGCCCTCTTCTTCCTTGATGTGTTTCTCGCGGCATGTAGAAGGGAAATTAAAAAAATCGTCAAGGATCCCAGGATCGAGGTGATCTTGATTTTATGCAACACGGAGGTGGATGAAGAAACCAACGGGTGCCGTGAAATTGTTATGAGATGTTTCCAACAGAGCTGCTCTGGACTCTAACGAACTTCCTGTAGACAAGTCTGTAAGATTCCTAGATTGTAGCCCTGAAGTTTATGGTTCGTCACGTGTGCTGGAGGTACCAAGCTAGATCCTGTAAAGGGTTCTTTCTTTTTGACTCTGGACATGGAAAAATGTGAAAGGAGGTGTAGCCACTAGGGTTCTTACATCTGCCCTTAAAAGTCCTGCAGTCATCAAGCTGGGCGAAGCTTTCAAACACAAATGTCAAGGCCACAGGCTGCTGGTCACCCAAATACATTATTGATAGCGACGTGTGAAAAGGTCTGCAACAACCTTAAGCGAAACACTGGGGAAAATGGCCAAAGAAATATACAGGAAAGCTTATAGTAATAGGCTAATAGCGCCTTATATCCACGGCATCACTCACAGATTGGAGAAAATTGCTGGACGGCAAGGCGTCCACGTGGTTTGCTCCGCGCCGAATGAGGCATATTCTATGTGTCGCAGAATAAACCAGAAGAGAGAATTCAAAGAAGTGTGTGGCATTGCTCACAGGACAAAGTATGCGTCCTATGAAAAAGGAGTCATATATAACATCCCATTATCATGCGATTGATGCTACATAAGCCAAACCGGTCGTTGCATCAACGACTGGACAAGGGAACATGCTGCTTCGTTAAGAAACATATCAGCAGGGGGGCATCTACCAGTCCATTGTCGAGAATGCCGGTGCACTGCAAGTTTGAAAAAAAAAACAAAAAAACATCAAGGTTCTGGGGGAAAAAAAAACAAAGAAATACTTGCGCGTGAAATTCTTGAGGCATTGGTCATCGATGAACAAGAAGATGAATGTGTCAGTGCCCTTTCCCTGGCACTGCACAAGCGAGAAAAACTGTTTCTGCGGGGGTCCTGAAGTACACGAAGCAGCTCCGCGTTTGTAAATAGGTATAGAAGAGGAGGAAGAAGGCATTTAATCGTCTCACCTTAGCATGGACTAACCGCGAATGCTGTGCTAGCGCGAGCGGCTAGCCTTGACTGCCTTGACTGGAGCACTCGCTGCACGAGCGCTCGTGCAGCCGCCGAGGCTTCATTCCAAGCAACTATCTCGCGCTTTTAGCACGCGCGGCTAACAATAGTCCATACTAACGTGAGACGAAGTATAGCTTCAATCCAGTTTGTAAATAAGGAAAAGAGATTCATCCCAGGTTGTAGATACTGATAGTAGTGAAGGAAGAAGGCTTTAATATATATTTATAATCCAGCGGTTGTAAATTTCTGTGTATATTATAGTGTTCAGCTGGCACCACCAAAGAATATAAACCAACTAGCTCAGCCGCAATGAGTAGTTCAACAAATTACTTTATTTTTCTTTTTACCCGTTGTTGTTGGCTGTGTGGACTGGAACAATGAAACAAAACAAAAAGGAAGTGGAAGCTGGTACGAAGTCATTGCAAAGGAACATCCGAGAAACCTTAGATTGGCAGCAGCCGTCTCGCTCAGGACCTTAGCTGAGACTCTTTGCGAAACGCCGCCTGTCACTCGGAGGCTAGCCATGAGGTTTTTCTTTCAAGACCAAAACATGGCATTTGTTCTCAAGTTTTTTTAGTCATAATCTATGATTTCAATGTAAGGACTGCTGTCTCCAAATGATGGCTTTTACGAACAGATGTCGGTATTAGGACGCAATAGAGTCAGCTAGCAATCGCGAAAATGAAAAAAGCTAAAAACAAAAGAGTTATCGAAGAGAAAGAGAGAGAGACCCCCGCTAAAAAGCTGTCCGAAGAAGAGCCGTCCCTAATAAGGAGGGCGAGCATAAGGCAAATGACGCTGGGAGACAAACGACGTTGTCGATTAAAGAACGCCGCGGGGGCAGGCCATAGTTACGACAGAAGTCGCCACTCGTCCCTCGTGCAAACCGTTCCAATTTTCTCTTGGCGTCGTCGTCCATGTCGCATCCCTCACCCACTTTCGGGCGGCACACTCTGGAGTCTCGCGGTGCTTCTGTGCGCTCGTTTTCATGGATTCTCCTTTTCGTGGTCACCTCCCCTGCGCCTCCGGTTCTTTCCTGCATCGTCGCCGGGTTCTCCTTCGCCCGTTAATTTTTATTCTCCTTTTCCACTGCGGGTCGTTCGTCTTCGAGGCGTAATCGGCGAGAGCGAGCTCCCACGAGAGGAGGATGTAGTGTGCGACCGAAGCAGCGGCCTTTCCCCTATACTTTGCTCGCTCCAGAAGCTCGACACGGCAGCAGGAACGCCGCTTGTAGCAAACGCGCACGCAAAGAAAGCGGGCACACAACAACAACAACAGCTACAACAACGCCGTCATCAACAGCAGCAGCAGCAGCAGCAGAGAGCAACAACATGGAACGATAATAGCAAACAAGAGGAGCAATAACAAGAGCGCCACCTCCCGCCGGCAGCCTGAGCGAGCCGATCAGAGAGGCTGGCCCTCTTGGCTTCCCTTGCAAGAGGAGATCGCGATACTTTAATTTGGCGGTCTTCGTCCTTGAGGACTCGGCTACCGGATTTTTTTTTGTTTATATTTTTGTTTGTTTGTTCCTGTGGGTTGCCTTCTCCCTCCTCTCTCCTTCTACATTTTTTTTTCTACGTCCCACCTGAGGGGTCAGCAACACCGAAGGCGCGTAGCATCGTCGTTCAAACAAAAGAGTCAGGGAGGTTGCATTCACTCGAGGGAGAGAGAGATGCCGTAGGTAAGCTTAGCGCAGTTTGAGTGAGGGCGATGGGAGAGAGGCAGGAATTTGGGCAAGTGCCTTCGTGGGGGAGGGAAGAAAGGTGCCCGTTTTTACATTCGGGGGAAAGGGAGGAATGGATGAGGCAGGAAGCGACTGAGAGAGGGGAATGCCTGCCACACCTCTTGTTGCGAGACGTTGGCGAGGCTGGGAGGGGACGCTGCTTTTCGGGGTTGCAAGGAGTGTTGTTGTCCTGGCATGCATGCATCTACGGGTTTGAACGGTCTTCTGTTTTGCCTTTTTGGCTTCCTGCTTGTCTGTTCGGCGGCTCCCGTCGACTTCTAGATGGAGCAGTGGCCGTGGCTGCCGGCTTGCTTGCATGCTCGCCCTGCCGCTTTCTCGGCGACTGGCTGCTACCGGGTGGTTCGCTTACTTTCGGTTTTGTTATCGGTGGTGGTCGATGCTTTTATGCTAAAGAAGACAGGGTTACAGTGCCAGGCACAATTCGTCCTAACTCTTCTACGGAGCGAGGGACCGTGTATCTGTTAGTTGGACTTGAGAACAACGCCAGCAGCAGGAGAAGAAAAAACAACAAGAAAACAGAAAGGGATTTATACGGAAGTTGATTCTCAAAGTTTTAGGAGATTGGGCCGTAAATGTTTAAAGGAAATTTTAGGGTAACTTCTTGAAGACCGGCGACCAGTTCGCGCTTTCCACCTTTCCCTCCTTTCCTCCTCTCCCTCTTCTACCCTGTCCACCGTTGCCTGTTTCCTCCTCCCCCATGATGAGGAGGATCTTCTGCCTTGCAGAATCTCCAGTCTGGTCGTCGGCTTTTAACGGACAAGCAGAGAAGGTAAAGGGTCACGGGCACGTTAAGAAACCCAGGGTGTGGTGTGCATCGAGCCAAAGAACGAACGACTCACGGAGCAAGTAGCGTGAAGATGATAAGCCACGTCCTGCATTTCTTAAGTTGTCCGTGTCTATAGATTACTTAAAGACTCGTCTGGACACCGGATTGAATGTCTGGCAGGTGGTGGAACGACGAAGTCCGGGGTGTGTTGGTCACCGACCAGTCTCCTGCTGATCGCCTGGGCTCTTGTGCTGCGCAGTTGTTACCTTCCGTCGAAACAATAAGATTCTTGTATTTCGTGTAACGGTCTTGAACTCCTGATCCGATAAAGTTCTTCGGGCATCGCCCTTCCCACGCTTACACGGAAAGAACATTTGATTGTTGTTTTGCCGAGAAAGAGAAGTGTAAGCGGGAAGTCCTTTTTTCTAGTCGGAGTTTGGAGAGCACAGCTGGTGACCTCGCTTGTTGCGACTATTTATATATGCCTATAGTAGATGGTTATAAATAATATATGACCCGTTCTGACCGGCACGTTGTTGAGCCGCCAGCTTCGTGAGTTTAATCTTAGTCCCGTTATTCCGCGTCATAGCACTGGCAGGAGTATATTTAGGCGAAAGAAAGGTTACTTAACCTTAGTGCCCTGTCGCCTTTGCGAAGCGCCAGATTATTCCTCGAACCGCTCTGTACGAGGAGTTCTTCCCCGCTGGAGACTGCGTGCGGCTTGGCCTTCTACAACCCTGCAAATGCCAATTTTTTTTTTCACTGAGCCGTAATGTATGCACACATCTGGCACCCACTTTTATCGGAAATCTGTTTACGAGTGCAATTACGAGATGCTAAATTTATCTACTAGCGCAGGGGAAATGAGCCCACGACTCTCCTTGACATACTTATTGGGGATTTTATATATATATATATTTTTTCGTCTCGCAACGACTCGACGCAGATAGCTCTAAAGTACGTCTACCCTGTGTAAAGGACGTTTCCTTTGCGGTTGTTTGTTGTCCCGCTCCAGGCCTTAGCAAAGTGTATTTTCTGTGTATTCTTGTTTTCTTTTCTTTCTGCGCCCTCGCTGCCGCGACAAATTGTGGTAAGAAATAAAGAGAGAGAGAGAGAGAGAACGCGCGAGCTGTCGTGCTTGACACATATTTCCGTGAATTTAAGAGGCGCCTATTATGAAAGCTGCTCAGCCGCTGTGCTTTCACAACCGCTCACCCAAGCCGTCGTGCTTTTGAACGTGACTGATGAGGTTAACCGTACGCGTTTTCACGGATCGCGTGCGACGAAGTGAAGGTTACGAGTCGTGTTTATACTGCTTTGTCGTAATACACGCTCTTCAGTCAGGAAAGAAGACCGAATTGCCCGTCAAATGACCGGCACATGGCACGCTTGAACTAGCGTAAGAAGAAAAGAAAAACATCATGCGGTTTCTTGGTTTGTTTCTCTTTACCAATGGCAGCCTTCGCGGAGCGCGAGTTAGTACTGCTTCTTGCACAGGGGTTCCCATGACGTCAAAACGCCGAGCTCTTATTGGCTGATTGAAAAGAAATAGTGCGGTAGACCTTGAGGCAGCTAGCATTAAGGACTACCCACTATCCTTTGAGTCAGAGCCAATCAGAGATGGGCGTCGATGTGACGTCACCGCAAGAAGCAGACGACTTAATTGCTCTCCGCATAGGGTTGTGACGTCATTTAGAATGTACCTCTTCTTTCTTCGTGGTATCGCCAAAAACACCATTGACACCGACAGCTTGAGAAAGGCGGGGCTTGGCAAGTTAGGAGCATCATTATCGCTGACCAGTCAATGAGATTTAGTTAATCGCCGATAAGACGACGAAAGAACAAATGACGAAGCAAGAAGCGGGAACATCATCAGCCAAGCCCTTCGTTTCTTAAACTCTATGTCAGAGCCTTTTTCTTCCTACGCCTGTTTTCTCGCCGAAACAAGTTGAACAAATCAAATAGCAAACCAAACAATCTACGACAGGCGACATGTTTGACGGTTCAGCGCGCAATAAACGAAGGACAGAAGTAGACAGTCTGTCTGCCCATCTCTGTCCTTGTTTATTGCGCACCTGTAGCTACTCTAGTTTGCAAGAATGAACCAACTCGCCTGCGTCGCCACTTCGACAAGCTACAGTTGACATCCGATACGGTATACAGACGGATTCATGCGATATAAATAGTGACAGCGTTGGTGGTAAGTTCTACCGAGACCATGAAAGCGTATCGGGTATTTTTACGGAACTATGCGATAGCATCTTTGTGGGCCCATTTGAATGTTTGCTTCCTAAAACAAAAACCATAACTGCTAATAACGTTTTTCTTTCTTTTTTTGTGAGAGGCATTGCATTGTGCGTAGAGGGATGGCAGTGTGACGGATATATGAAAGAGGCAATCATATCAACTGCCGCCTGGGTGAACCTGCGCATTTGGCAGCTGTCACGTTTTACGTCAAGACTTGAGCAAAACAAACGCACCTCACATCTACTCATGCTGTTTCCTCGCCGGTTACGTTCGTTGGAACGACAGCGGTAGCATCTGACATGACAGCATCGGCGAGCGTGCTGCCGAATCGAAACATTGCAACGGCAGCCTCTAACTGGAAAATCATAAAATCACGACATTGAATCGGTCCTCGTACACGTCAGTGCGTGGCTGCATCGTGATGACAAGTTTCCCTTTCTTCTGCTTGCGTACCAGGCTTCATATTTATATTCTTACCTTTTTCCTAAATCTTTTGTTCACGCTTCTCGGATGAACCGAAGCAGAAGTGCGCACGCCGAACCAAACTATTGGTGAATTCACGTGGTGCTTTCAGCGCGCCCTAGAGCGCTCTCGAAAGAGCGCTCCAGAGCGCACTGAAAGCACCACGCGAATTCACCAGATGAAAGCACAGCGTCGTTAGACAACAACATTTGTTTGGTTCAGCCCGCGCTTAATGGTGACCGTGCGTCACGCGTTCTCGGCAGCTGATTGGTTCCCAACGATCAAAGACCACACGCTATTGGTTGAGTTAGCCCGTAGCATCGGCTCCGGTTCATTCCGAGAGCCAGCGGGAGCGAAGCCCTCGTCAAGAGGCCCCACTCTGACGCGGTGTCACCGAGCTGACATGAAGTTGTCAAGAACAGGTTTTTTTGCGCAGCGGCTAGAGTGCACTAACCTTGACTGTCAAGCTTCGTTCCCTGGGGACGGCTTCCATGCTTGTTCGAGTCCATGGCACGTTTCGGCTCTCTCTCTCTCTCTCTTTCTTTGAAGACGCCATACCTGATGCTCCGTCGCGCGTGCCGCAATGACTTCACCGGAATATGACGGGGAATCTGTTTTGTTTTATTGGACATCGTGGCCCTACCGTCTTCCATACGACAGCCTCGCGAATATTGTGCAAATGCGTTTTGCTCTCGAGTCATTTGAAACCGCGAGGAACTAACGTCGGATAAAGAAAGATAACATATTTGCTCTCCAAACGTGATGTTCACATATGTGTGCAACACCGAGGTCGCTTCTTTTAGTTGTGTATATTTCCTTTAACTGACAACAGATTAAATATGAGTATCTTTGAAAACTTTCGTGAATGTGGTGATTAATTCACTGTAGGAAAGCATTCAGATAATCTGAAAGACATTTTGGAGTGCTCGTAGAGGCCTGTTCAGTTTGATGTAATTTTGTTTCGTAGAGTTGCTCGCGTTGTACTGTATTTTAATAAACCCACGCTGCACTAAAGTTAGTTAAAGACGTTTTGCTTCACTATTGAGATGAATATGTAACTCTATGAGAAGTTTGAAAGATTGCAAACTATACAGCGATCTTTACATGAATGCCACAGGAAAAACAGAGAAGGAAAACTTTTGTTGCACTGAAAACATCGATGACTTTCCGGTGATCCTACCATGTTGACTAAGCATTAATGCGCACGCACATTGTTCCTGCATGAGGCAGCCTACCAAACCTAGAATATTTAATGCGCATCACAAAGAAGTGATGCGCATTGAATATAAATAAAGATTAAAAAAATAAAAGTAAAACGCCGATGTTATGTTTGTACCGTATCGCACGTTGAAAGAACGGAAGTGCTTGTTTGATTCAATGAGAGTGCCCATTTTGCGACTGCTTACAACTGCGTTGTTCAAAACCTCTTAAAATATCTTACGACGGGAGAACACACTGGCGCCATCTATCAGGTGTCCGTGGGGCTCTTAGCATTTCCGTATATATTTTTTTTCGCGCATAATTCTTTTATTTTTTTGCTCAAAAAACACCTCTGACAATGGTATAAATGACCATTTATCGATCAGTGTAGTATGTGGAGATTCACGATCTCGTAAATTCTGCAAAACCTTTGCTCTAGTGAAATGCAGTTTCAGGGTGACCTCGCAGATGGCACCAGCTTGTCAGTGTATTCTCTCGTCGCAAGAGATCACGAAAACTCGGCGTTTGACTACATTTTTTTCTCGCATCTTTTTTTTTGTTCCCAGGGAAGCTCCTGATCGAGAGGACGGGCGTGACGCACAACTCTGCGACGCTGCAGTGGAAGATGCGGCACTACCCGACGCCTTACCCGGGCGTCTTTTACACGCCCAGGTACGCGGGTTCCGACACCAGGTGGACAAACGCGGAGGTGAGTGTCGCTCGACTTGAGCTTCTTCCCTGATGCCGTCATGCGACGTGATGTACAGTCGCTGGCAATATGAAAAGCCCAGCGAGCGTGTGGCTCAGAAGAGCGCTATTTATCGGAAGAAATCTCAACCATCATCGAGGGTTCAGCGGCTGTTCAATTTTCGTAGTCACTCCCCGCTTGACCGGCTGTTGCCGAGTTAATGCTGATTTCAGCGCCCATTGTAGAGATGTTCCGTGTCAAACGGCGAAATCAAGTAAGGCTGAAGCCATCGATCGGGTCGACGAGTTTAGAGATAAGTTTTTGGGCGTTTGATAATAAGTTTGCAAAGTAAAAGACAATAAACGCGTCTTCTATTTTTCTAAATATTTCGATGAGCACTCGAACGTGATCCAAAAAACAGCGCCGAAATCGGCGTTGGCTCAGCAATTGTTTGCCGATGAAGTGGTGAGTTCCGACAAAAGTCCGACAGCCGCTGAAATGCCGCTCGCGCACATAATCGCCTCAACGAAAGCTTATACCCCTGCCACACGGCAAAGTTAATGTAATTTCCATCGAATGAGATTATGTGATCGGCGGATCAGCTCGCAATTCTGACCACGACCGTCGCGAGTGCTCCACATTACGGCAGGAGTTGCGCGCGCGCTAATTGTGCGATAACGTAATCTCATTCGAAGGAAATGACGCTAACTCTGGGGTATTGGCTCTCTTCCGTTAGACTGCAATAGAAATCTCCGGAGCCACGCGATCGTCTGGGCTTTTTCAGCTCGTCCGCAGCTGTACTATAGCGGAAACATGGGTACACTTCTAAAAATAGTTTTAAAATCGCTGCGAAGCGTGCAGTGGGGTGAAGCGGTCCTGATTCAGTGACATCAATGGGAGGTGGGAAGCTGTAAGACAAGGGTGAGGCAACATAGGGGCGCTGCTATAGCGAAGTGCTGTCAACCTTGGAAATCAATGTACAACATAGAATTCACTTATTTTTCGTTATATTTTGTTTAGCCCCGTGCCCTGTGGGCCAAATAATTGCAGATAATACTCAGTCAAGCACACATTATGCCGACAAGTACAGGAAATCCCCCCCTTTCTCAAAATTTACAAGATTATTTTTTGTTCTGATTTTTAATGCAAAAATAAGCTGCGTGTAGCCAAACGCTTATTCTTCACTCAAATGCAGCTCTTGAGTTCCGAACCGGATGCAAAGTTTCAGCACTAACCGCTATCTCATTCAAATCGTATAAGTGATTTTCTGAAATTTTCAATGGAAAAATGGAGCCCATTTTCGCCCGTTTTCGGTAACTGGCACTTTAGAGCTCTATATATATTCGAGAACTCGGTCGGCCGCCATTTTCCCATCGAGAATTTCAGAACATAGTTTATAACTTTTGAATGAAATAACGCGGTTAGTGCTGAAACTTTGGCATTTGATTCAGACCTCTAGACCTACATTTGGGTGGAGAATCTGCGGTTTAGCGATACATAGTTCATTTTTACAATAAAGATACAAAAAAATCTTGTAAATTTTTTTCTGCATAGCGTGTACACTTGTACATGCTATGCAGAGAACCACGGCATATGCAGTAAAGCCCATACTATGTGGTGAAGCACAAACGCTGCGCAGTGAAGCACATGATATGCAGAGAAGACCATGTTTATGCAGTGAAACAGGTCTGCTATACAGCAAAGTACGCGCCATAGGGTACCAAATGAATAAATAAAAAAAATCACATAGGATGCAGCAAAGCTCGTGTTACGGAGGAAAACACGTGTTATGTAGTGAGATGCGAGTCTGTGCAATGAAGCCGGTCTCGCGTGCACACTCCGTCATGACTGGCATGTTTGCCAGTGAAACTGGTAGATAGTACGACAAAAATGCGGGATACAGCGAAGCGCATATATTTGTTCTAAAAAAAGTATGCTTTACTTTAGTAAATATTTTTTAAATGTGTTGTAGCTAAAATGAGCCGGCGTTACTCAATCGTGGTAGTTCCCTTCACAAATAGCATTACGCTTTGTTCCCCAGCCAAACGAGTCGTCGGTGACGCTGAAGAACCTTCGACCGAGCACGGAATACGTGGTGCGAATCATGCAAGATGGCACCCAGGAGATGGTCGTGGTAAAGACGAAAGGTGAGTGAATTCCCAGCTTTCTAACGCTGTACAAGACGTCTCACATTTTGTCGTTTCGGACTATATATAGCATGGAGCAGTTAAGGCTTTCTCAACTGTACATTTAGCTGCCTTGGCATCCCAATACTGGAATTGTAGTCTCACGATCATGAGTTTAGAAGACTATATATATATCCAGGGCTTGGCTGTCGAGGGTTTGCATCGAATAAAGGTCATTCAAAACTTAACCCTTTACTTAGACGTTTCACTGATATGGTCGAAGTGTGAAGATGGGATGAGGTGAAGACCTGTCTCGGTTCAAACGTCCAAGGTTAAGTATGAAGTGGATCTTTATTCTCTCTCTCTCTCTCTCTCTCTCTATATATATATATATATATATATATATATATATATATATATATATATATATATATATATATATATATATATATACATACATATGATGAAATAGCGTACGCCTCGTATCTTGCACTGACGTCACATGAGCGGCCATGATGGCGGCCTTGCCACTGGGGGCGTGCTTCCTGCAGCACATATTTTGCACCATCGAATGTGTTTTCTTTTTCTGCAAGAACAAGTATTTTTCATAAAAATCCGAGTTGACTTTCCTGCAGAACACGTAGCAAGTCAATTACGGCGAACAATAGAAGGATTTCAGCATGTGACGAGGCTCAGGATATGGTTAGACCAAAACTGGTAAAATGAGCATGACGTTTCACTTGCTTACTAACCCTGCGTACACTTCGCATTTTTTATTTTTCAGGTCTAATCTTACATTTTGAGCTTTCGGCTTTCCTTGAATCCTTCTGTGCTACGCCGAAATCGGCAGTGAACTCACAAAACGATAACTCAAACTTTTTTTACGCGCTTACGCGCAACTTAAAATTTAATGGCTTGCATGGTGCGCGTATGTCACGTACAAGCCATGTACAAGTGCTGGGGATCGGGCTAGTTGGTTATTCATGCTTCGATTAAATCGCGCCGCCAAAGATTACAAATGGCGACACCGAGACGAGAAAGGCGATCGCGACCATTTCTGTTCGCCGCGTTGTCCTTCTCGTCTCAGCGTCGTTATTTGAACTTCTTCGCGGTGCAGTTTAATCAAAACATGTACAAGTGGTGGAGAGGGTAGTTAGTTATGTAGCGATGGAAATACGGGAACGAGAAAAGTAGTTTAGATGAATGCATCGTTACCGCTTGAAGACCGGAAAGAAGAAACGGAATTTGCGAAACCTCTCCGGCTACCTCGGATGACTGGTCTCAAGGATTGGGAAGCAGTTAGCATCCATCCGACGTCGGCACGATCCGATTGGTGGTGCATGTTGTCCACAGACTGATTTCAACCTTCCCAAGGGACGGTCGTTGGAAGGAGTGGTTTCACCGCATGCGCACTGTCGAGAGCGCGCATTAAGGTTGATTAAGGCCGCGGGCGGCCGTCGTCGACCGTTTAATGGCTTTAAGAAGGACGCGAAGAGCGGTACACGTGAGCTCGCGCTCGCGTTGGGGCAGGTTGGGGTATACGTGGAATAGTTTTCAGAAAACCAAGGCTGGGGACATACAACACACTCTAAGAAATCTGTCTACTTTCCCGCCAAGCACTTGGGAGACCCAATCGTTTACGGAGGGAGCTAGGCGAATGGCGGCGCTGAAACTATATCTAGACCTATGAAAACAACACAACAACAAAACGACTTAACTTTTTACTTTTTTTATGCATGACGTTTTATCATGGTCAGTGCCACAGCTCAGACCTCTTTTTTGGTCCCTTGAAGTCAATCCGGTGCGACTTGCTTTGGAGGAGGCATTGTTACCGCAGTTACTGGAAACCGTAATCCGTACAAGAGAAACGAAGTTTTATAGATTATGTTTTGTATTGTGCAAACCCTGTAACAATTGCTCCATTAAAGTTTTTTTTTTAAAGATACTAGCATAAAAACAAGCCGCTCGTCATTGTTACAAAGCCTCAAATCGGGTTAGTCGGTATACGTTAGACACGATAAAAATGCCGGCAGCGAAGACGAAGACGTAATAAGACTACTGTCGTGTGTATTTATACAGTTTTTTTATTTCAGTTTTGTTGAAGTTTTTTATAATGGTTACTGCACCGCTTGATAAACGATTTACACCAACAAATGCCGCAAAATGTTTTACAGTCTCAGAGATATTTCGCGTCTTTGCAGTGGAAGTATGATTTATAGCGCCATATTCGCAAGAAGATCCCCGGAAAAGAATAGCATACGAATGTGTCCAATAAACATACGGGAAGATATAATGTCAAGAAACATTTATACGCGCCTCATATAATCTATATAATTTCTGATATGTTTATTGAACAAATTTTTAGATTTTTTTTCTCTGCTCTGATCTTATCGCACTTTGTTTTATTAAAATAATACACTTAAAACGAAGCCATTCGAAGTTGATCGTGATGGGTGTGTAGGCAATGGGAGCTTTTATTCATCAGGAATGACCCTTAGGATATCTTTTTCAAAGACGCCGAGTCGAACAGTCACCGCGGGTCTTTGACACAAACGCGGTCCGCGGTGCTTCAGGCGCGATTCTTCCGAGAGAAATCGACGCCTGCGTTCCCCGAAAACAAACAGGGAAGAATCGGTCCGTGTTCGTGAAGCGGAACGTAGCAAACATTTCCCTTCGTTCTTGCTGACGGTTGTTTCTTTTGCACGAATAGTGCTACATCGTATCTCCTCCAGGTGTAACGGCACCATCTACGGGCGCAGTGTACAATGAAAGGTTTGCGTTCCATGTCTTGGAGGACACGCGTATTTCGATTCAGGTCGCGCTCACATTAACCGTGATCTATAGTTATCGTTACACTTGAGCAACACGCAGCGCTTTATTTTCACAACATGGACATTCTGTGGAGAGCAATGGGTACAACAACTTGAAAAGAGCAGCAGACTCGCGCAATTCTTTACTGTGTTTCAATATATACCCAACCAGCGTAAACGGCAAGTAATTGTAAAGCGCTTGCGGCAGATAAAAAATTACGAAGCTATAGCCCAAGAATTGCTTTCGAGCCTGGTGTAACGTGTCGGACCATATTGTTAACGCCAGTCCGATGACGTGCTTGAATAGGAACAGCAGAGCGCTATAGGCTAATTATTTTCGACTGCTTCGCGTACAACACAGGCGATTTCGAACACCAGAAGTCCTATGACGTCAGATTATAGCTGGATCTGACGGACGGTAGTTGGTTGTTGACAGACACGCTAAGAGAGTATAGCGCAAAAATGGCGGGACACAGAAGTAAAACACAAGAGGAGCGCTAACTTTATGCGCTCTTCCGTGACGTCATGACGCTGTTTATTGTGTAGTGCACGTGCATGGATCATGACAACATTGTTTCCATTGCCGCCTTTAACCATGCAGATAACTTCGTCGCTTTTTTTCGTATGGACGCCGTGTCGACTTTATTCGTCAAGATAGCTGTGACGTTGTGCCACGTGTGTGTGCGCGAAATATGTTTGCTCGGTGGAATTTTTCACTAAACCTTTCAGTTGCAAGTTAGCGCTCGTCCTGTGTTTTGCTTCCTTCTTTTTGGGCTACTCTTTTACCATGTCTCCAGGCTCAGACGACGCCACGAGCTAATCGGCCCATCAGTCAGAGCGAGCGTCACTGGGCCGTTTCTGTTTATTAGTGGTTCAGCAATGATAGAGCATGTACAACAACATCAACAACATGACCCAACACCAAGATGGCGCGCTTTTGCTGCTTTCTGATTGGTGTCATCAGCTCGTAGTGTCGATCTGCGTCTGGACTTAAGCCGAAACGAAGTTTAGCGTCATGAGCCATTCTTCGGAATTCTGACAGGCGCCGCAATTCACGCCCTGCGTCTTTTTAAGCCGCATTCGCAGCTGTTCACACATGAGGCAAATGACACGGCGTTAGCCACAGACACGAAGGCAGAATTCTTTTGCTCCGTACATGTGTTTGCTTCGAACATGTCTGCCCAATGCGACAGGACCTATATGCAAGGAAAGAAACACGCCTGAGACGGTCTCGGCAGACTGTCTTTCGTATGATATGTCTTAGCAATATGACCGCGGCGTTAAGCTTTCAGGGACGATAGCGAGACTGCCGCGAAGGCGCGGCGGAGGCGTAAAGCAGTTTTGGGCTGGAGTCGTACGACTTCTCGTCAACGTGGGATCCCCTTTCGGACATTCGCCGAACCGGCGAGCGTTGCCGAACACGCGGCCCGCGCTCTTTGTGAACGGTGCGGGCACAAAGTACCGCGCTCACCGGGTCCAACTTTTACGGCCGACAGCTGTTGCTATATTTACTCCGTTTAACCTCAAGACGGACCGCTGCAGACGCTGTAGGAGCCAACCCAACCAATCCAGCGCTGCGAACGTACCACGTGACTAAGCAAACCGCGCGTCGCGCTGCTCCCCCCCCCTCTTTTTCCTCGATGGTCACGTGATACCTGCGCAACTTTGGATTGGCTTGGACGATGGCTCGCATAGCGTCTGCGTGCGGTCCATCCTAAGTCGAAATGGAATCCAGTATCGTGTGGACCTACCGACCAGGACGACCCCTATATTCTGGAACCGCATACCGACGCTTTGTTTTCACTCGTCGGGAGAGAACTGCGCATGCGTGTACGTTTGCTTTCTTTCGAAGGCCTCCGAACATTTGGGGGGGACCCTTCCAAGGTCAATCGGGCGTCGTAAAGAAAGCCGGTGTCGGTGAAACAAAGGACGGCAGAGGGGAAGGAAAGGAGGGTTAGGATACTACATTGAATGCTCTCCATAACGAAAAATGCCAAAATGCATTCCCCGAAAGACAAAAAAAAAAAAAAAAAAGAACCGCTTTAGCACGTTTCGTTACGTGGTGCCAAGACTCCATTCGCTATTCAGAATGGTGGCGGTCGTAAACTCGTAATGCTAACGAATAAAAAAAAAATGAAAATAAAAAGAGACAGAAAGGAAGCAGGTGTACCCTGGTATAAGTTTGTAGTATGTGTTGGAATGCGCGATTTTGCGTTTCCTGCTGCGCGCCGAAAGCGATAAATATTCACATTGTTGATGGGTCGTTGACGGACGTGGTGTAAATTGTTGCGTGCTGACGGCTTTTAGGAGCGTCTACATCTTACCGCCCCCCCCCCACACACACACACAGCACACATAAACATTTCGCAAATTTTTTAGCCCACCTGGTATATTAGTCTCGTATCAAAGGTGTAGTTTTTCGAGAATCGAAAATTCGCGTGTCGGCCACGATCGCGGTTCTCAAAACTATTTATCATTTTGCTCTTCCAGACCAGTATTAAACGGGATGTTCCCCGATTATGGGTGGATATTATCATATTATTTAGGGACGGACATTTCCCCTTTTTTTAGTTGGTCGTAACACATCAAAAACAACTGAAACAACCTTGTGTTTCGGTGTCACTATCTTCTTCCTGGTGCGTTTTTTTCTTCTTTCCTTTCAACGTCTTTCCATTTCAGTGATTATCAATGGCAGCTAAAAAACACTGGGCATGGCGAGTCCCGGGAATCTCATTATCGCTGGGCAACCAATGAGACTGTGGCATAAGACGATAAGAACGCAGAGGAGCCAATCACGAAGCTTCTAGAGAATAAACCACGCCCTGCGTTTCTTATTTTGCCACTGGCGACGTGCGTGCGACCAAAAGCATAGCTTTGGTCGTCACTCCACGATTGGTCAAACGCCCACTATGACGTCATTAATTGGATGAATTCTGCTTTCATCGACGGAAGTAATATTCTATGTTACCCTTAACCGCTGTTATCTGTGCTTGAGGTTGACTTAACCGACGTCTAGGAGTGCTCGTGTAATTAGAGTACAGTTGGCAGTAACTGCTAATCATACGTAGGCGTGACTACGGTTTAGGATGGCCGTCGGGCACCCTTAAATTGCACTCAAGTCTGACCTCAGTCACGCTTAACTGCAGGTAAGGCTGCCCGTGTAACTACGAGGGTGTGAAAGTAATATCGGACTGTGACCGTGTTGGTTTAAAAACACGACGACTCCATGATTTCACCGCGCTCCTTTCACGCGCCACCGAACTTGTCTTTCGCAACTGACGATGGGTAGTCAGGATTATGGCTCGTGACGTCACGGCGAGGCAAACCCTGGTCATCACGTCACGGACGGAAATTACAAGAGGACGCCGCCTAAACGTCTCGGTGCTAATAGCACAATGTCGGGAATGTGGTCTTGGTTTAATTCCGTCGCTTCCTCTCTTTCCATCTCCCGCAGACATGCCGACACCCGCTGCGGCCAAGGTACTGGTGACCCAGAGCACTCCGAGCAGCCTGGGACTGGCCTGGGACGACTTCAAGCTGCCCAGCTACGACGCCGGTTACGTGGTGCAGTACAGGCAGTTGCCGCCGCACGATGAGCACAAGTGGGAGCAGGAACAGGTACGACATGCCCACCGCTTCTCGAAGGGCCCCTGTATTGTAACACTGCTCGCACATCGTAAGAAAAGACCGGGTGTTGGCTGCACACACGATGACAGAAGTATATCCCTTTCGGTCACGAATTTCAAAATTGTACTTCAAAATTTTTTATCTTTACAGAAGTTCATTATTCTAGCCTCATGACTTCAAATACACAAACTCGGGCTCTTTTTGAATTATATTAATTAATTGAGGATGCGTGCTCATATGTACACAGTGTGACTCAAGGCCACCTTTATGGGCTAAACTCTGGTCAAACAAATTTATTCAATTACTCAAAAACATGTGTTGCATGCAGTTCTTAGGCATCAAAAGTGACGTCATGGGTTGTGGTAGAGAAAAAAAACAGTAATTTTTGGAACTGATGCGCAGAAAGACGTCACCCTTGCGGCAACGCATTCTGGCTCTGACACATTGCCGTCGGTAATCGCAAGAAATATCGCTTCAGCTGCACACACTGATGTCTTTCATTTTTTTTCTTGCGTGTTTCTTGATGGCTGTTGGCAAAAATACAAACAATTCAATTTTCGTGCACGAATAGAGCCTGCCTGTGTCTGTGCACTGAGTCAAAGCCCGCAGTACTGATTGAGTCACGTTGTGTACGCTTGTGCACGCTCATGGGCGTGTTTTGTTATTCACTTGATATGACTAGTGCCAAGCACGTGTTTGGTATTTTATGGAAGAGAATATGTTTTTCTATTAAAATACGGCACTCTTATGTCTCCGGGAACGATGATACTCATTCAGAAGCCAAATTTGAACAGGCGCTCACCGGAGCTTCGATAAAACGTGGAGGCGTCCATCTTGAATGCGTGATTTTATTCATGCTTCGAGCTCCTGGTACTAGATGGCGCCACATAATGGCTAAAAATGTCTCGAGTATAAGCCGCAGCAGCGCGAGGTGTCATTTATGGCTTCTAGCGCGAACAAAAAGGCTAAAACGATTGCGTGTACATACGGAGACACAGTGACTGAAAGGGATATGGACGCATCTTAAAGGCCGACGCGTTAAAGGCCGACTGACCAGACTCAAAATTCTGCAAGGCAGAAGATCCTCCTCATCATGAGGGAGAAGGAAACAGGCAACGGTGGACAGGGTAGAAGGAGGAGAGGAGGAAGCGAGGGAAAGGTGGAAAGCGCGATCTGGTCGTCGGTCTTTAAGCATGCTCCAAGCATGTTTGAGCATGTCTGCGTACAGTTCTTGCATGACGGATCTGACGGGTCCGTCATACGAGGAAGAAACACGACCCAGACAGTGTCTGCACCAGGGTTGGGCAGTGTCGCGATACAAATGTATCGCGATAGCATTCTAAAATACATTTTTTGTATTTATGTTTTCGTATCGCCATACAATTTTCCGACAGGATTTTGTATTTCTGTATGGAAATAAAATTTTCGGGTATATTCACGGTATCGTCGACGCTATCGGCGGCGGATGTGTATCGTTAACAAATTTCAACGAGTCGTTGATTTATTTCGGGCGTAAAAAGCGTAGACGTTTAAATCCTACAGTGAGTATTCGTTTGTTGGTTAACAAATATCGCTCAATGAATGCAGATCGTGTTTATTTATGTTTTCTCGTATACACTAGCGGGGCCACCCAATCAGTCCTACGGAGTATGCGGACCTATCTAATAGCTCTTTGACAAACTGTATTTCACCACCTGTATTTCTGCAAAATGTATTCCTGTATTAGTATTTTCAAATACTTTTTTATGAATGTATTGCGGTATCAGTATTTTAGACGTGTTTGCTGTGTATCCCAGTGTTTGTATTTCCAAATACATTTTAAGGGTATTTCCTGCCCAACCTGGTCCTGCACACTGTCATTTTGTACGATGTCTTAGCAATGTGATCAGGGCTAACCGTCGCCGTGTGAGGTCAACTGAAAACCCATCTGACAGAAGTCGCGGTTGCCTTGACGACACCCCGTTCTGAGTTCGCGTAATCCAACCGAAATCTAATCTCGACATGCCCTGGCTTAACGGTACGAACCTATAGCCATCGCGAACTGAAATAAGCAAATTGCAACGTTGCAGGCTGAAGCTATATTCTTGTGAAAAATCTTTACGGGGCCTAAAATAAAGCGTCTGGTCCGACCAACACCGATTAGAATAAGTAGAGCTCCCGCTAGAAGAATTCGGAGGTCATCGCAGGCAGGATACTGAGCGCAGATACAGAATGTGCGCGAGGGATGTGTCCGCGTTCGACGGCGCCGAAAGTTGGCAGCACATCAGTGTGATCAGCGGTGGCCATGGGTGCTGACGTTACGTTACTTAATAATGCTGACGTTGATTCTAAGGTAAAAATGAAATAACGTTTATTATACTAGATTAACTGCTGATTACATGTTGAGGTCCTGTTGCAGTGCCGTTCGTGGCGTGCCTCCGATCATTCTGTCGGCGGCGGGAGCGGTCTCTTCCCACGCAGGCACAAGCGGTGTCTTCTTCCCAGGCAGGCGCTGTGGGCGAAGTTCAGTTCTCGCTCTCGCGAGGCGTAAACAAGCTGGGCCCGCAACCCCGTGCGCTATAACCGCGCGCTCGCGAAAAGTCACGTATTGACGTATCATTACAGATCCCGCCGAGGCAAGGAGTAGGAGGAGGAATAAAGACAAAAAAGTAGACAAACGAGCTGGGCCAAGCTAACAAGTGTGATGACGTTCCATGGAGGGAGAGAATGCTGTTCACAGGCCTCGATTATTCTATATGGTGTTGGTCTGACCACCTCGAACTTCTTTGATCTTGAAATCAAAACCCCGTTATGGCGGTGGCGGCTGTTCTCTTCGGACTTATCTGCCTCTTCGTATACCGAGAACTGCTTTGGTATGTGATACTCTTACGGACATTTCCGCGTTCAGTCTCGACGGCACAGGAGCGATTAAACAAGTTCGAGATTGTATCACGCATAAGGGAGCACCTATTGTACACATGTATCTAGATCACCTTCTAAAATGAACCTGTCGAGTTTATGACTTGCATGTCTCAAAGCTGTTGAGAGCATATATAACAACTTAGACATAAACCTCCTAGACAGATTTCTCTCTAAGACGTTTACGTTCCAAAGCTAGGAACAGAATGAACCGAGTGTGGGGCCTGCAATTTTGAACGTACGTTTTCCCGTCTAATTCTTAACCTGCATCTCCTGCACACGAATTATGTATTTGTGGCTGTGTAGCAACGAAATGCAATACAAGAGCGTGAAAAAAACGTCTGAGAGACCATCAGCCAATTTCACAACGCCGAAACCACGTTTTGTTTCTCAGTTTGGCAACATACCCTTGGCTACGCTGGAGCACTTGAAGCCACAGACGGGATACCAGGTGAAGGTGTCCGTCTGGGAGGATAAGGACGCCGGAAAACTGGGCACCACGTCCGAGCTGCTCACGGTGTTCACCACGGGTGAGTAAACGAGACACATCCTCTACAAAGTCGGATGTTTTGTGCCTGGATGTTGGGGCGCAGTCGTCCAAGGTGTTGAAGCACCTCAAGTCGACAACGAGTGCTCCTAAGAAACGAAAAAATGAAAGCCGTTTTGTATATTTCCTAGCTGCGGTTTCTATATTTTTTAGCCGAGGAAGTCGCCTACAATCACGATATACAGTACTACTATAGTGCGCGTTCGTCACGCACGCCACTCAACGCGTTTTCACAAGAGGCCTCCAAACACGCAGTGACATAAGTCACAGCGAACCGCGTCAACAACATTCTCAATGCCGGCTTTTTTTAATACACGCAACGAGTGAACGTTTTGCAGGGTTGTCCTCGCGCGAGCTTCCAGGCCTGCGTATTTATATATACGTGCACTACCGTAATAGGCCCGTGGCCGTTGGCAGGCGCGATAAATAAATAAATAAGGAATACGTAAAAATAAGCGTCTCCGTATACGATGGATCGCGGAGAACGCTACGCGCCACCTCAGCCAACACTGATGCAGTGTGAGTGTCACATGACCCTTCGGGAGAGGGCAGCGACGTGCGGGACGCGTGGTCACGTGATAGCGTTCGCTGCGCTGGATTGGCTGGGGATGGCATTCGCCACGGTCCATCGTAAACGCTGCCTAAACGAGGATCCTAAAGATGAACGGCGACCTTACGGGAAACGACGCAGCGTGCTGAACTTTGAGCGAGTGTCCGAGCGCGCTTTTGTACGATGAATATCAAAGAGGCGACGACCTTCGCCGCTAAGGAGGCCTTTCATTCAAGGGCCCAAGGTCTTGCATTAGCGCCCGCATCCTTCGACGTGCGTCTTCCTGTCCCTCGGAAGGTTTCGTCGGTTGGCCGATGCCGCCGTTGAGGCTGCGCGAAAGAAGTGCCAAAGTGCGCCCGGGGACGGCCGGTGATGGCGATCGCAACAGCCGTGCTGAGCCGGTGCAGCTCTGCACGGCCAACGAGGGAGGCGAAACCCGCGAATAGCCCTGATGTCATCTCCGCGCGCGCTTTATGTGCTGTCGCGGAGATTTCTGTTAATTGCGTAGCATTTAGAGGGCCATCTTTTATACTCCGTTTCATTCTAAAGGCTCGTTCACGCAGTTGCGTTCGAGTGCGACGGCAAGTCGCGTCTCCGTAAGACTACTTGCGACGTACGGGTTGCTATGGCGACGCCTATGACGAGCCAATGGGGAAGCGCAGCGCTGCACGATGCAACACAGCCCAATGCGGTCGACGGAAATGTGGGAACCAGCCTTTAGTGGTGCGTTTACATTTGCGAATTCGCAGGCGGTTCCGCGCTGGCGACGAGCGGCTTTTGGAGCCGCGTGGCGAGATCCGCTTGTAGCTGGCGGAAAATCTGGATTAGTTCGGGACCCATATCCAAAGTTTCCGTTATCTACGAGTCGATTTCGCCACCCGGCTCCGAAATTCGTTCGCCGCCAACGCGGATCCGCCCGCGAATTTGCAAGTGTGAACGGGCCTATAGGTCCGATCGCAGTCGACGCTACGATCCAATGGGGCAAATCAGGCAGCGCCAAAAGTGCCTCGTCACTCAGCGCTTCTTGTCTTTGTAAGTTTGCTATCACTGAATAAATCAATCACGCACAAAAAAAAAAACGCAGGATCACAGCTTATTTATTGTGCTCCGTGACCGTTACCACCACCATTACATGTAACGGAAAAAATTACAGGAGGACATGTATGGATAACATGTCCTCCAGGAGAGCATGTATGAAGCAACCATGCTTGAGGCGTGACCGCAGATAATGCCACCATCATGTCTGCAGTGAACAGACCGTCGAGGAACATAGCGTACAGGGATCCTATATTTTCCACCTAGTTAAGTTTTTTTAGCTACGTTGCATGAGTGTGCGCTGTTACGTATTTTTATGTTATTGTTTTTTTCATTTCTTGTATAATTTCTTGTGTTGCCCCCTCCTTATGTAATGTCCTCGAAAGAGGACCCTTAAGAATAATTAAATGAAATGGAAATGGAATGGAATGAATGTTCTGGGGAAACCTACAGGGTTCATAGAAACCCCCTTTGAAAACTCACGGTGGTTGTGAACAAACGAACCTACCAATGCGAAATTACAACAACGGGATCAGACTCAGACATCCGTGTGGGCCTCGGTATACTCAGCTCCCGGGTCATGTGGCTCATCTCTCGCAGACGGCTGCGTCCGCTACAACCGCACGTACCAGGTGGGCGACGAGTTCACCGAGGGCTGCGAGCTGCGGTGCGTGTGCCGGGGCAACGACCAGGGCGACTGCAAGGACCGCTGCCTGGAGCCCTACGTGCGCGTCGGGGCCATGGCTGGAGACCCGCTCTGCTACGAGAAGGCGCTACCCGACGACCCCTGCTGCGTCAGCGTGCGCTGCGCCCACGGCAAGACCGGAGGCAACGCCGAAGAGGCCTCTGGTGAGGATGTCACCTCCGTGGCACCCCGGTGACTGCCGTGCCAATAACACCTATAGAAGACAAGGCGTGGAAGAGGGATAAGGGCGGTGTCAGCGCTCGAAACTATTAGCGCCTGGAAGTTTTGGTGGCGGCCTCCCAATGTCTCCATCCATGACGTCATGACCAGGATTGACCTCGCCGTGATGTCACGAGTAGTGACCTCGTCTACTTATTATCCGTTGTGACGACAAGTTCGAATGACGGAGTTTAGTATACGATTGGACCTTAAAAATGTGATGTAGGCCAAGAAATGAGCATAAGGTTTCTTCCCTCGCTCATTGTCCCTGTGCATATTGCATTTTTTCAGATCTAATCATATAGTCTGAGCTTTGTCATTTGCTGTGGTTCTTCTAATGTTCACCGCAGTATGACAGCAGATTTAGAGTGTGCTGCCTCCGGGGTTTCTTGTTGTCTTAACCCCTTTCTTTCTGTTCCCAGCCAAGACGTACTCGGAGAAATCAGGGCACTGTCCCGAGATTGTGGAGGACCAAAGCACGGATCCTAACTCATGTTCGACTGAGTGCCAGAACGACTTCGAGTGCAACGGAGTGCTCAAGTGCTGCCCCAGTTCGTGCGGCGGCGCCGTGTGTGTCGAGGCGTTTTCTGGCAAAGGTAAACACGGGCTCAGTGTGGACTCTTGCCACTCAGTAATGATATAAGGAAGTGGTAACTTCCTTTCGAGTATAAGCTGATAAATGTGGGGACACCTAAGACACCGGAGTCTCATTCCTTGGCATATTAAAAGGGCTAAACCCTGGCAACTTACCAATATACCGACGCCGTACCTCGAGCATGATATTGGTAACGCAGCCTACTGCTTATTATTTAACGTAAATGAGTCAAGTTCTTGCCTTTGGGAGTTGATTGGGATCAAAATAAAACCATATAACGGTTTATGAAATAGATAACGTATGTTGGAAGTGCAAAGTTGCAAAATGTTGGGCCCTCACGAAACGTGTTCCTTTCCCGCCTTTTCAGATCCTTGCGATAACGTCTTCTGCGGTCCCAATGCTTTCTGCGTAACGGAAAAAACTGTGCCAATTTGTCGGTGTCTTCAAGGCTACAGCGGTGATCCGAACAACGACACCTCTGGATGTGTTCAAGGTTCGAAATGGAGATTTTTTGGTTTCATTTACGGGGCTTTAGACTTGGAGCCAAAGAAGAAGAAGAAGAAAATAAATGGTGATATGGAGCCAAATTTTAACCAAGATGCTGGAGCCGTTTGTAATTCCGCTCAGGGGTGTCGCTATTAATCGCAATGCACTGTTAAAATCAATATTCGGGCAACTAAAAGTAAACGAGAACTCAGTGTAAGTTAAAATTTTTGACTGGCATGAGACACAGTGGAAAGGTCTTTGACACGCAGAGTTGCATGTTTGGTGGTTTGGCAGGCTCCGCCTATTGCAATATAGGAACGAGAATCGATATCAGGCATAGCGACTAATCAATTGATGTCACGTGACGCCATTAGTAGGTAATAAGTTTTGCGGCTCAGGTTGATCGATGACTTGCTAGAACAGCAGCTACACCTTGCCTTTGGATCATAAAAGATCTCTCAGTCATTGATATTTTATTATGGGTACGTTTCTTGCAACTAACAGCTGACAACTAACGTTTCTTGCAACTGACGCCCGATACCGTCAGCTTGCAGCTAACGGCATCAGGCGTCAAGGGCTACAAATCTGTCTCGCGCGTTTTGCATTTGGTATACGAGACCGATTAACGGATAAAGGCGGAGGAGGATTGGAAAGCGCAGGACAAATTCATCACCCAGCAGAAGCACGATACACTTGTTTTGCTTGGGCTTCCACTCGAGATCCGTCCAAATCTTCCGACATCCGCCATCTCGCTTACATTGACGACCTTGTGGGAGATAACCGCAGTTCAACAACATTTAAATATTATTGGTCTGAAGCAGTGAAACAATCATTGAACATCCGCAACTGCAGGAAATTCAGCTGCTCCGTCGCTCAACGCCGATCCCTCCAAGCTCGGCGCCACCTGCGAATACAAGAACCAGACGTACCCAGTGAACGAGGTGTTCTTCGACGGCTGTAGTCTCAAGTGCCACTGCACGGACCAGACGGAAGTGGAGTGTCAGCAGCGCTGCCTGTTCACTCTGGACGAGGCGTCCGTGAACATGGATCCAAACTGCGAGGTGCTCACGGACCCGCAGGACTCCTGCTGCAAGGTCCTGCGCCTGCGAGGCTTCGGGGAACGGCAGCGCCGTCCAGAAAGTCTCGGCTCCGCAGGATCTTAACGTGACCGTCAGCGAGACGCTACCGGACAAGAACGATGTCGAGGTACACCTTGGGTTCAGGCATGGTGCCTGGAACGCGTTTCCGACTGGAGTGTCTAGCATTTATTTCCTCCCATGCATCGAAGGCGGTCCCGAAGTGGGAACAAACGACGCCAGCTATACTTCGTTTCAGCTTCGGTCCGAGCGCGGCCGATGTTATGAGCCGAAGGGCCAATCAAACAGCGAAGAGGCACAACGTCATGGCGTGCTCTCTGCAATTGATAGGACCAGCCGGTATTCTGTCTCCCTGTGCGTGCTCCTCCACCGGCTGGTCCTATCAAGCGTAGAAGTACGCCATGACGTTGCGCTTGTTGCGCAGTCTGATTGGCCCTTCGGCTCGAGTACAACATCGTCCGCGCTCAGGACATAAGGTGAAACGAAGTATAGTCTCATTGATAGCTGCAATCTGCTATCTCGCAGCTGAGTCAGATATCGGCTGCACGATTACATCTTGCCAGACCCCACTAGGACTCAGCTATTGGCAACGAGATGTTTCGGTATGGCTCTCTCTTACGGTTCCTATCTATGAAATCACAACCTGGAACTAAGTAGCTACCAAGAACAGTTTCGATGGCGTGTGTAAAAGGCATGGCGGATGCTGGGAGCTATCGCGTTCTTGAACCAACACCGTCAAAGGTCTGACATTAATCTTCTTTCCGTCGATGGGAACGAAAATTAATCCTACTCAAGACGTCGTATTGGGGTTTGACCAATCATGGAACGCCGATTACAGCGACGCTTTTGGTCGTGCACATTGCCAATAGTCCATCTACTCAGCTCATATGAATATTGTTATACCTCCTGCGCAGGTCACGACGCTACCCTCGGCTGAAAAATTCGACAGTGACGGACGATTTGGGAACGACCATCATCTACGAACAGGAGACAGTCACCGAGAAGATGCTCGTGGACACCGGCATGACGACCATCGTGAACATAGTCGAGCAGCAAGACGTGGTCAATGCCACTGATAGCCCTATCAGTTCTACCGGCACGGGGCAGGGGAGCAACGTCAGCAGCAACAACATCGCCAACTCGACGATAGCGAGACAGGGTGGTCATCCAGGTGAGATTTCTTGGTCTGATGCACAAATAGAAGTATTTAGCACGTTGCCATAATGATTTTAAAACTGGCTTAAGGTAGCCAGGTACGTCGGTGATTCTGGTGCTTGAAGTTAAAGTTAAGGTTACGTTTATGCTCCACTTGCTTTACATCAATAGTACTGTTTCAAAGTTACAGTTGCATCACACAACATTAATAAAGCTTTCTCCCGTTCTAGACCCCCACTCGAGTTGAAAATGACTCGAGCTGAAAATGACGGTCTCATTAAAGTTCTTGCGTGCTTTGACCCCCTCTGAGGAGTAGTAGGACTTGCGTCGTTTGTAAAATTGTTGTGGCAAAGGGAAAAAAAAATATTTGGGAAGTGAACAAAGGGAATGACAAAGCCTATTTTTTCTAACATTTTTTAAATATTTCGGAAGGAACGTTGAGACACGAAGGGTGTACTGATTCAGCCTTTGAAAACTGTAGCTTTTTTGGATGTACGATGCCCAGGAGTGGACGCCGCTACTCAAAAAGAGCACTGTAGGTGGCCATGGCATTGCCGTCTGCTTATCGGCTCGTCTTTGAACGCGCAGGAAAGCTGCACCGGTCCGACGGCTGCGAGTTCCGAGGGAAGCTGTACCAGGGCGGCGAGACGTTCTTCGACGGCTGCGAGTCCCGGTGCAGCTGCAGCGGCAAGGGCCACATCTCGTGCATGCCCCGGTGCAGTCTCATCAGCGCCAGCGCGGGCGAGACCTGCAAGGAGGTGGCTGACCCGAACGACTCCTGCTGCCGCGTCCTCATCTGCAGCCCTCCGGGAGACACCAGAGCGCCCTCCTCCGTCGAAGGTGAGCGCGCAGACAAACAAACATGACTTAAAAAAATATACACTAAATACCGTCACTTGTTACTAACTCAAAAATAACCAAGTACGTTACTTGTTACTGCGCTTCAAAAGGAACACGTTGCTGCAGCCTGGAAGTAACGCGTTATTTTCTCGTAACGCTGAATGTAAGGAAGGTCATGGCGCAAACGAGCTGGTGAAGATTAGACATCAACGCAACCTCGAGACAGGAGGCAGACAGAACACGACACACACAAAAGTTTCTAAGCTAAAATATACTTTTTGGCTGTGTGTCGTCTTTTGCTTGCCTGCAATCTCAGGGCTGTATTATAACTTTTGAATATACCGTTTTTATAAAGCGGTAGCCACTTCCAATATTTCTCGTCGCTATCATTCGTTCTTTTTAAGGCGTTTATTCAGGGATAACTGGGCCTATACTGACATTCTCTGTGGACATCTGTTTATGGTCTATTTAGCGTTTTCTCTGTCGTGCAAATTAAGACGCCAGCTGGAGTGAGGACTAGGATTTTGTTCTTGTGTTGTACACGTCCCCCCCCACGCAAGCTAAATAAGTACCGTTACTCTTTACATCAACTAGTAACGTGTATACGTTATTTCTTCCTTCTCTTAAAAAGTAACTAGGTTGTTTCTTCCTTAAAGAGAAAAGTAATTAAGTACAAATAACGCGTTACTTGTACATGCGTTGCGCACAAGTCTGTGCGCACAACTTTTCTACAAGCTGAGAACCTCTGGCCGTCATACTTCCTCGCAAAGCACCTGGGAGAGCCAAGCGCTGCTGGCCTGATCAACTTCCAGTGACCGCTCCTGTTGAGATGCAGTCCCTTAGGGCAGGGTACGCAATCTGACGTTTTTGAAGCGAAGGGATCCGCCGCCAATCAAAATCTCGGGGCAGGCCTGTATGCCGGATGCTGCGAGATATTGCAGCATTCTGGTTCTTTGTGCCGAGAGCTTGAAACGTGTCACCAGAAAGTAGTCGAACGTTTGGGGAACATCGTAGAGCGCGTAGCCAATTTCCCAACAGGAATAGTGGCGTTGCCTAGCAGGGGCGGTCACGTCGCAGAAGTGCTATGGCGACGTCGAGCTTGCGTATGATCTCGTGCTGGAGGGTCCACTTGTTGGACGGCTCAGAGCCTGATTGCCAGTCGCTGCAATTTACGGAACGAACTTGACGAATGGGCGTAGCTATCAAATAAGTATGGATAAAAAAATAAAGAAACAGTCTGCGTTGTGACACTGAGCATGATGAAACGCCATGTTTAGTGTCACAGCAGAAGCTGTATTTCTAGGTATAAGATATATTTTCAGCCTCATCATGTCGCCATGCTCGCTTCATAGATTGCAGCGATTGGCTCGCCCAAGTGCTTTGCGCGAAAGTAGAGGCTCCAGATTTCGTAAAATGATATATAGTCCCCGACTGCTCTAGAAACGCAGATTGCTTCATCGTTCGTTCTTCGGCCTTCTTATCTGCAAATGTTGCAATCTGATACTACGATGTCAGGCCTGCTGCTCCCTGCGTCTTTTAGTGCCTGGTTCAAAGATGCAGGCCGTTTCTTGTGTCCCTCGTTTTGTGGTGCGCTGGCTCGTTCAAACTTGGCTATGGTGCGATAATTGTACTTGACAGCTGGCTATGCCTTTGCAGAATGGCGATTAGGCCAATGTATTGACATCTTTTGATAAGATTATAACTTGGCCCGCTTCGTTGAACCTCGAGATTGCCGATGCAATCTATATGCAATCTGTACCTCACCACGCTTCACAAGAGCTAAGCCTTATACTGGTTATATTAAGTTCTTGCAGACACATGTACGCTTTGTCTGGTCACATCAATAGACCTGAAATGGGTGAAAGTTGTTTTATGGTAAGGTGGCTTGTGACATAAATCCAGTAGAAGTTCGTAGTTCCAGTTTCTGACCTCCGATGCATTTTCAAGAAGTGTACAATGACACTGTGGAAATCAAAAGAGACCATACGTATTTATGCAATATGATTGCTTTTTTGATTGAATGTGCGAGTTTGCAATTTCGCTGATAACACTATCAAAGTTACTAGACGTTCTAAGATCGTTTGAACAACTAGAGCTAAGCACCAAAATGAAAGTGGTGAGCGCACTCTACTTGGAAACTGCCAATATCGATGGAGGTGCTCTGTATTTATACAACTCGCTTTTTTTGCTTTTTTTCTTGAAGGTTTGAAGTTTTTGGTGGATATGGCGGAACCAGAAAACGCCACAGTAGTGAAAATCCGATGGACTATGCTGCAAGACAACAAGACAATGCACATGAATTCTGACACTATGGTTCAGGTAAGTTGGGACAATTTTACTTTCCGGATTAAGAGATGTTTCTTTCAACTTCGACGCGTTTTTTAGGGGAGCCTTGATAGCCTATTAACAATTCGAAATTAGTAAAGCTAATGGTTGTTGCCAACAAAACTTCTTGTACAAACCACCAATATTTCCGAGACAATTAAGCGAGACCATTTATGATATATGTTTGAAGGGTTCCCATGATGTACCAACTGGCCCATCTAAGCATTTAATGTTTGAAGGGTTCTGCCCAAATCCATTCAATCTGACTAGAGAAGGAAAGAACGCTTGCAACATAAAGATAAGGGACAAGCTTTTTTTTTTTTAATTGAGCTTTATAATTTTGATTTGCGTTCTGTTTTGCTTTGCCGTGTTGCCAAATGTTCCTTAAAGGCAGACGAGCAGTCATAAATGAGGAAACTCCCTCAATTCCTCTTTTCCATTTGAGAAAGAGGGAAATCCCTCCGCCCCCTTCCCGCGGGGAGTAACCCATATGCATCGTTAGGAGAAGGGTGCAAGAGGGAATCGAGACAGGAAACTGGGATCCGGTTTTCTTCCCGGTAGGAGACGATTTGGTACGTCCGGCTTTTAAAGTGCATTCACACACAGGCACGTAGCCAAGATTCTGTTTCCGGGGGGGGGGGTGCTGTATGAGGGGGAGGGGGAAAGGAGGTCCCAGCAAAATGAAAGATTTCGGGGAGGGGGGGCGGGACTCATGCCCCCCCCCCCCCTGGGTACGTGCCTGTTCACACAGCTCTCACGTTATACGTAAGACACAGTGTTTGCTGCCCACATGATGACCAGAATTATCTGCGGACACATGTCAAGCATGTTCGAAGCATGCTTGCTTCACACGTATGTGTGCTTGAAACATTTCTGCACACAGTTTTTTGTTTGACCAACGCGACCGCCGTACAAGAAAGAAACAGTCCTCAAACAAAGTCTGAAGGCTGTCTTTTTTCTTGTGATGTATTTGCGGTGTTATTGCGCGTTTATCAACTTCGTTTTTAGCAGCCGACAATTGCACTTGATGTGTGGGTCGCCGTTCCAAAGCCGCTTTCTCGTAGGTATGGTACGCCGTTGTGACGACGGGCGGTGGCGACACCCAGTGGATGAAGCAGAAGTACAAGCTGAGCGACATGCGGGTGGTACAGCCGTCGACTTACGAGATGCGACTAGGGAATCTCCTGCCGGAGACGGAGTATTACCTCAAGGTTGTCAAGCCTCCCAGGGAAGACGGCGACGCAGAATCCGGGACGTCGAGCAACACTGTTAAAGTGAAGACGTTCGCTCCAGGTAACTAGTTGCCTCCTCCATCATTCAGAGGAAATATGATAAACCTTAATTCTTTGAGTGCCGTTTTTTTTCCCCGCATGCCGAACGTTAATTTTGGTCTCAATAACACTGTAGCATGCTTTGTGAAGAATAATTATTTATAAAAGGCAGACTATTTAATGGGTAAACAGTATTGATGTCTGCATGCCTCCAGCCGATGGCATATTTCTCGAATTTTACTTTTCGAGATTGGTACTATGACGTGGCCCCTCGACCTCGCACCCTGAGGGCACTCTTTTGAGCGGCCTCACCTAGCCTTTTTTTATTCGGAACTGTGGCTTTCTTGTTTTTACAGTCGTCGAATACCGAGCTCATTAGTTATTTCTAGATCTCAATGTTCGCCATGAAGCGCGAGTTTTAACGACGTAGAGTCGCCATTCTGCAACAACGAAGAGCATACGAAACAGAAGTCGCTTAAACTAATAAAAAATTACATGCCATCAAAAAGTGACATCACACAATTAAACATTGTTTTCATCGCTGGTTCATGTATACCGATACCCGTGAAAAAAAAGTACAAAAAAAAGAAAAATGGCAGCTCAGTTGAGAAGGGCGGGGAGCAAACCGAAGCTGAAACCACACGAGAACGCGCAGGGTATACTCGGGCGTGGCACTCCAAAGGGTTAATAATGTCTGGTGGCGTGTCTATTGTAAAAGGTGAAACCATAGCCTCCTCTATACTCACAAAGCCTGGCAGTTCGACGGCGGTGCCATAGAGTGCCCGGTCGCAGATTTGGAGCGCGAGGATCTGGTAGCACAGAGCATCAAAGAGCCATTTCTCGAGGAACCTGAACGTCAGCGCACAGCTTTTGCAGCAGCGAGGACCCGAAACACACTTGTTCGCTCGGGAGAAGTGTGTTTCGGCGTGTCGCCGCAGCGGGGCGCCAGTCACGTGGCTCTTCTCTCATCCGCTGTCTGCCGCTTCACCTTTTCTATTTCGGCGGCCGCTTCTCGTGGCGATCTGCCAGGCTTTTTCAGTATAGAGGAGGCCATGGTGAAACGCAAGCAAACAGAAACCGCTTCGCATTGCGCCGCCGAGCGGTGTAGCCATAAAAATCGGTGCTGACGCTGTGACCTGGCGCGGTGGCACTCGGCCGCGTTATAGCATCCGCTGCGGTTGCTATGGTTACGCCGCTCGGCGGAGCGCTGGCTCGGAGGCCTCGGTGGCTCGGAGGCAAAATGCCGGTCTACGGATACCCAGGTGGCGGGTTCGAATACCGACCAATGTGCCCTCAATCTGACGGAGCCTTGCTGCAGAAGAAGGCGCCGTGTAACTGAGCTTTCGGTTGCACGTCAAACGATCCCCAGGTGTTCGAAAGGGACCTCAGTCCACCGCTGGGGCATGCCGGATGCCCTTCGTTGGTTCGGCACGTAAAACTTTAAATATTTTGCTCGGCGGAACAATAGCGACGCAATCTTTGTTAACACGTGCTTTCCGCTGAAGGGGCAGGTCAAGAGGTCTCAACCGTTATCTATACTGTTAAATTTGTAATATTAAGGAGTTTTAGTAGTTCGTTCTGATAGCCCGATAACGATACCCGAAACTCTGCCGACACCTTCGCGTATGCATCGTACCGTTATCGGGTAGCGTTACTGGAGTTGTAACGACAATCTACAGTCTACTAAACTCCCTAGTAACGCATAGAATTGATCCCGTCAGGAGGCATAAGGTAGTGAGAGACCTGAGGGCGAGCAGACGAACAAAAATATTCAGATTTAATTTTTTAATGCTTCCAGTAAAGGGGATACAAATGAATCCATTTCAGAAGTTACATTTGGTAAACGCACGACTACCACATGTCGATAGAACGGTATCAGGGATACCTGGTATCTTCAGACTTGTAAGCAACGCGTTACAAGTAACGTGTTACTTGTACCTAGTTACATTTTTCGGTAAAAACGTAGCTTCTCTCCAAGAAATTAAACGAGTAATCGTATTTTCGTTACTTTTTTATGAAGTAACGATTAATGGTATTTAGTGACTTTTGGGTCGGATAGCTGATCAACGTGGGTATCCCTCCCGGCGGCTAACCCACCCGCAAGAGGGATTTTGAGGTCACGTGATCGGCTCCGTAGGAACGATGAACTATAGACACACTAGCGTTACAGGCAAATGGATGCCAGAAGTCTGTCCTCGCTTCGACTATTAAAGTCCTATTTGGCGCGTAGAAAAAGGGTGGAGAGGCTTAAAATGTAAGTGAAATGTAAAGCATTCTCGTACTTTAAAAGCTCAAGGTAAAGTTGTTTTTTTTTTTTCTGGGGAAGGTCGTGCAGAGTGGAATCGGCTGGAACGTTAAGTACTTGTCGCCACAGCGAAGGTCACGTGATCTCCAAATCTCTCTTGCGGATGAGCTAGCCGCCGGGAGAGATACCCACATTGATCAGCAAACTGACCCAAAAGTAACTAAATACCATTACTCGTTACTTCATAAAAAAGAAACTAAAATACGTTACTCGTTTTATTTCTTGGAGAGTAGATAGGTCTTTACTGAAAAAAGTAATTAGGTACAGGTAACGCGTTACCTACAAGTAACCGGCGGAAGAGGTACCCGCATTGATCAGCAAATGGCCCTGGAAAGGAACGTCCACAACACAAATACCCAACCTAGTTCTCACCCCAGCACGCACCTGCAATTTGCACGACAAGAAAACGCTAGATCGACACTGAAAAGATGTGGATAACGTGTGCTAGTATAGGCACAGTTATCCACGAATGAGCGCGTTAAAAAGCGACCAATTATTAACGACAACCGTATGGATAAAAACAGACGGAGAGGAGAAGATGAGACGTGTGCATGTCGAGGTACCTTTCGTTGGGAAGCCACATCTTACTTTGAAAAGCACAATCCCGAAACCCCCTTTTTTTCTTTGATGTTTGCAGCTGTGAAGGCGGCCTTCAACGGCTGTCTTCACCACAACCGCACGTACGAAGCCGGTGAAGTGTTCTACGACGGGTGCGACCACAAGTGCGTGTGCCACGCCGAGGGCTCTGATCGAGTGCCAGGACCGCTGTGAGGTGTACATCGACACCATCGGGTTCGAGGACTGCCGATGGGCTCCGGCCCCGGACGACCCTTGCTGCATGATTCCGTACTGCAACGGCAAGCCTCCGGTGCCCCGAAAACCCAGCGGTGAGTTCGTTATCGCAACGCTTCGGGGGACAGGCAACCTGATCTTCTCTCGGTACATCTTTGCTGAAAGAATCTTTCGTAGCTCCTCGCTAAAAATAATAATAGGCTCACTTCGCTGCCACGAAGCCGAGGTCACACTCCTAATACATCACACCAAATGACAGTCTGTGCAGATACTGCCTGAGGTTTGCTTCTTCCTTGCATGATGGTCACATTAATCATGCAGAAACTACCTGCAGCCATGTTCGAAGCCTACATATGTATGAAACAAACATACTCGGAACATGTTTGAGTTGTGTCTTCAGATGATTCTGTCTTCATGTTTGCAGAGAACAGCGTGTCTTTTGTAAGGTGTATGAGCAGTTTGACTGAGGCTTATTAAGGGTGTAAGTAGTGAAGGGAGAGGACGGGAGGGGAGTGTAATGGCAAATTGTAGGAAACTACTTGATTTTCTTATAAAACTGTTGCTTTCTGATACGTCGTCTAGATAACAGAAGCTTGAGAACGTATTCCGATGTGGGAGTGCACAATTCGCATTTGACCCGGTTTGTTCTTGCGTTGTCCTTTTGTGGCAGGAATGTCTTTGCAGTCGTTCTCGTTTTTATGTTTCTTACTTCTCTCTGCTTCGTGGCCTTGACAGTCTTGTCTCTGTATATCTATATCAAATACTTTTAGAATGAAAAAATGTATGCCGCTTACAAGCATTTCGAAAGATAGAAACGGCAAGAATAATTTCGTCTTGTATTTCTCGGTAAAAGCTGCCGTTGGTCTCGTAATGGGATGCGTGCATTTGTGCGCCTAAAATAATTCGTACATTTAATTACAACGCTCTTCGTCGACTTTCAGTCTACATTCAGACTATTTACGAGTGCTTACGGCCTTCACTCGTCGACACCGGTGTAAATAATTCAAATGATATTTTTTTAAAAGAAGGCTGATATCACCCTTCGCCTATCAATGAGCATCGGGGACCAACAGTGGTAAAGGAAACTGAATCGAATTTAGTTACCTTTTTGTTTTCAGATAACACTCATGGGCATGTAATTTTTCTTATCACCAACTGCGCAGACGTATATCGAATTGGAACGTCCTTCATCTCGACATCGAGGACAACTTTAAATGGAAACAAAATCTTGCTGTAATACCGCTGATAACTCCACATTCAAGCTCAGAGAACACAGGCACTTCAACGCTCATCGTATGCGTGTGCAGCATCAGCATACAACTGCTGTTGATACAGAGACTTAATACGATGATGGGAATGAACATGTTTAAAGAAATGTCTCCCATGGAAAAACATTAATCTATTAAAAGTCAAAACACGTCTGATGTCTTTCACGGAAATCCACTCTCTGTAACCGCGACTTTACTTGCAATATTCAGCGGGTTCAGAAGCAAGACAACCATCTAGTATAGCCAAAGAGCGTGAACACGCCTCGCTTGCTTCCGTGAAAACCGCAGGCAAGATTACTTAAAGACGATTGAGGGTGCAGGTGAGCTTGGGAATATTAGGCAACATAATAAAACCGGAGACACGGAAGAAAAAGACATAAAGAACACCTTTTTAGAGACGGTGCCCTGTAGGTCCTTTTTGTTTTCGTGTCTCCGGTTTGATTACGTTGACGATTGCGTAACTCTACGGGAATGCTTCGGTTTTGTTAAGGTTTCTTTCCTCCCTTCTGTTGCCGCCTGTACAGATCCGCAGAACGACGTGTGCCTGGACGAAGCCGGGAAGCCGCACCGCCTGGGCGACACCTGGGAGACGGGTCAGGGCTGCACGAGGCGCGTGTGCACGTGCGTGCTGCTCAGCAACGGCTCAGCCCTCTCCGAGTGCATCGGCGGCTGCCCGCCGCTCTCCGTCATTGTGCCCGCTCCCGACAAGGACTGTCCGCAGCCGCTCGTCGTGACCCCCGACGATCCTTGTCTCTGCCCCTACGTCATGTGTAACGGAGCTAGGAGTGGTGCGTAGTTTTCTTCTTCCTATGTATCGTCGGTGAAAGGTTAAGACTATAGCCGATCTAGCGCGGCTTTTCTGGCTGCTCGATCTCATCGAACCATGTCGCCATATATGCTACAGTCGCGGACGATACGAAGAAGCCTATACATAAGCTTGCACATATATGGCCTAATCCACTATAGGTCTTCGGAGCCTGGCTCCGATGACCTACAGTGGTTATCTAACGGAAGAATGCTGAGTTATCATCGAGGCTATTGTGTGAACGAGCGTCATTTCAGCGGCTGCTCTACTTTTGTCGTTACCTCCTCCACATGGTCGGAAAACGATTGCTGAGTCAACACCGATACTGTAGTGCTCGGTTAAATAATAGAAGCACCGCTTATCGTTATTTATTTATCGAATTTAGTATAAAACGTCCACAAAATGCGTAGCAAATTGCTGGGCAACTGTGTTGCACGTGGAACGTGTGGCGTCTATATGCTTTCGGCACTCTTCGTCGGTTAGTTTAGCGACTGGCTGAACGCGTGGAATGTATACACTCGATAGCGATTCCCGGAATGGAGATAATGGCGCTAACCCGGATTTTAAAAATGTGTGACAGGGTGTCATGTTGCTGTCTGTCGGACGCAGAACGGGGGCTTTTCCGCCAAATAGTTCCTCAACTCACGGCGATGTGTCGTGACGTGCTGGGAAGTCACTCGCTTATTAATGAGAGGTTCCTCTCGCAATAAATATCTTATAAACTTTTGCGATAACATGTCTATGTTTTATATGTTACCGGAGGTTAATCCGCTGCGCCCAGAAGCGCACGGACAGCGCGAATAACGTGAAGAACCTTCTTTCAGCTGCGCCTCCCAGCACGGCGGTGGCACCGGCGCCGGCACCGGGTCCGGCCATGTGCAAGTACAACGGACGTTTCTACACCGTCAACGAAGAGTTCTACAACGGCTGCCTGGAAGTGTGCCACTGCGGTAGCAACCTCCGCGTCAACTGCGCCATCATCGAGTGTCCGCACCACTTCAACCACCACTTCAGCGAGTGTCTCGAGTGGGATGTGGACCCCGCCTTCCAGCCGTCGCCGCCCAACTGCTGCCCGCCCTCCAAGTGCAAGAAAGGTGGGCGAATCCTAGCTACATCACACTGGATAATCCGACTGCTTACCATGCTACTATGCCGCTGGTTAACGACCTTACACCTTAAGCCAAACCACAATGGCCCAGGGACTCCGAAAGATAGAAAGATAGACAACGATGGGCTTAGGTACGAACCTCGATGGTTGGTTAGTTATCCTAGTCTACCGATCGTGAGGTGTAGATTTATGACGCTGTTAAAATTAGATCTGCCAGGGAGAACGTTTAAAAAAGTCTCCTGGAAGCGTCGGATAGGCTGCCAAGGTTTTACTAAGTGTCGTAGGTTCGTAGCTTACAAAAATAGATATGGACGTCCTATGTCCATACTTTTGCCGTTTGTCCATTCTATGGATTCCTGTAGACAGTTCTTGGACCATTTATATATCGCTGGTTTGCCATAGAACGGCGACAGCAACGCTATATGGATCTTCGCGAAACAAAAGTTTTTCATTCCTTCCTATTTCCATGCTATGGTACTGGTGAGCCTATGGACATCCTATCGCATCTCTATAGTGTGAGCTATATATTGACAGATTAATAAAGGGATGTCGGGTAGGTGTTTTCTTCAGGTGTAGGGAGGTGTCCGAGTTAGAGTTGTTAATTCAGCGCCGGGCATCAATATGTTACATTGATGTCTGGAGGCATGTCCAACCTCAGGGCATATTTAATCTGGCGATGGAAGTGTTCAGTATGTGCCGGAATAATTCCTTTACTTTCTCAGTGGGAGGCAGGTGTATGTGGGTCTCTGCGGCTCCCGTAGATACACCCCCAGACTGAGTGGCCTCTCTACGGACCCTGTGTAGACCCTGTATGGCTTTGTATAGCTTCTCTGCAGACCCCATGGGGTCTGCCGAGAGCCATACAAAGCCATACAGGGTCTACACAGGGTCCTTATGCATAAGGACCCTGTGTAGACCCTGTATGGCTTCCCTGTGAACCTCGTAGGGATTCCCTGTAGACCTCGTATGGGTTCTCTGCAGGCACCCCTGCACCGTATAGATCCTGTGTAGACACCCTATGGAGTCCGAATGAACTCTGTATGGTGTCTTACGTCTTACTATAGAAAGGGTATAGGATGACCTTACATCGTCAATAGGATAGGACGTCCATAGAATGTCCGTTGGCCAATATTCTATAGGGCAGCCATAGGACGACTTCACGAAGGCAACAGCAGCTCGTGGTCTGCCTATAGATGCCTTATGTTCTGCCTATGGACGCTGCTTTTATAGAACGTCCTAGGAGTGCCCATACATATATTTGTAAGGGGAGGTCCAATGCAGCCACTATGAATCTTCAAAGGTTTATTTCCGAGGAATAAATTGAGTTATTCGCGCGTTCTTTTTTAGCAAGAATACTTTCACGTACGTAGAGTTTCTATTCTAAGGTTAAATGCTGTGCGAAAAAAATACTAATTTACCTTAAATGAGGTGTTTAACTGGTAAAAGAACTCTAATCACGTTATATTAAAACGGAGGTTTTAATGAAACGTTTGAGGCAAGCTGTCTGCCACAGCTCAGCAATCAGTCACCCGTAATCAAGAGGCCGAGCTGGCCCCGAAATGTCGGGACCTTCGTTTTATTAAAACGTGCTTAGGGTTACTTTTATTAGTTTAATCTTTAACCAGCTCGCAAGTTCACTTTTAAATGAGATGTTTGTGCTCACGTCCCGTTTTCTTTTCGTTCTCGTTTCAGACGGCTCGTGCCTGTTCAACGGACTCAAGTTCCGCAACTTCCAGCAGATTCCGCAGGACATGCTCGACTGCGGCAAGCGTTGCGTGTGCGTGAACGGCAACGTCTCCTGCGAGAACCGGTGCCCCCCGCTGAACAGCTCCCTCCGCCCACCTCTGCCCTGCCACCCCTCCCAGGCATACAGGGGACACCTGCCCGGAGACGAGTGCTGCACCCACTGGATGTGCCGCGAACCAGAGAAGCCCGGTGAGTTCCGCGAGGATGTTTACCCTTCTCTCTTTCTGTCTCTTGTGGTGTCCATCGCTCTGCTGTAGAGTGATACACACCACCTTAACTCTCTCACGTCACGCAATGCCTGTGTAGCGCTGCTGTCAACACAGCGCCTGCGCAGTCGCTTCACCTCGCGGGAATCTTGTTTCTGCGCATGCGCAGTGCCCATACCTGGTGCGGGCCAACGCCGGATTGTTAGTCAACAGCGTGCGGGTGTATACAAGCCGATCTGGCTATGCAGAGTGCAAGATCGTCTGCTTCTTGCACAGAGGATCGCGATGACGTCAGAACGCCGAGCTCTTATCAGCTGATTAAAAAAATAGTGGGTAGACCTTGAGGAATCGAGCACTGAGGTCTACCCACTATTTTTTTAATCAGCCAATAAGAGCTCGGCGTTCTGACGTCACCGCCACTCGCGCGCAAAGAAGCAGACGACTTGCTCTTCGCATAACTTGGTAATGGTAGGATGTGAGATTTTGGTTTCGAGATTGAAGCAGCACGCAAAAGGCAGGCCGACCTGGTGCTGTACTCTAAGAGCATCCCACTTACTTTAAAGTTGCAGTCATACACTGCTCATAAGTCATTCAGAAGACGCGGTGTTCAGTGCAGGCATGATGCCAAAATAATCTGCGGACAGGCTTCAAGCACGTTCGAAGCACGTTTGCTTTGTACTACGTATGTACACTTCGAACTCGTCTGCAGGCAATCTTTCTATAACCAATGAGACCGTCGTACGAGGAACGCCTCAGACAGTGTTTACAGACTGTCTTTTACACGACGTATGAGCGGTGTGGCCGCGGCTTAGGAACATAAAACCCTTCTCAAATTTTGTTATTGTTAGGTGTCTAAATGGACGATACATGCCACAACATAACCTGCCCCCCCCCCCCTAAAAAAAAAAAAAAGTGAAAATGTTGCGCAATATGTACGTCGCGAGTCATATTTAGAGTTAGAAGCTACTCTGAATTTTTGTTACGCCAACCCGAAATAGTGGCATGTTTCGCGATCGCTTCTAAAAATACTAAACTCACTACAAAAAAGAAAAATGTTTACTTTGGAAACATTTGTCCTAAAGTTACTTTTTTATTTTTCCGAAAAAAAGTGTTTAGCACGATAAATACGTCGTGAGACCATTTTTTTAGTGAGAAGCGACGGAATTATAGTTCACGCTTATATTTCGTCACGTCGGACCGATATAGAGTGTGAAGAAAAAGAAGCACCTCAGTATAGTCAAGATGAGTCTCGATCGCGACCTTACTATTGCGCCAAAATTATTTTTCGGGGACAATGTAAGATTTAACTCAAGCGCTTAAAAAAATTGAGCTCAGTGTCCTTTCAACTTCTAGCTTGACGAAACGGGCCCGTCAATTGCCACGTTGTCATTATTTCGTCGAACGGCTTAAGTGTTCCTACTCGCTTTTTTGTTTCTTCTAAATATTTTGAAATGTGATGGAATGATCTAAATTTTTGCCGGTCAAGCTTGTTTTTTATATTATTTATGATTTTTTAATTACGTTTTTTAATAGCTCATTTTTCCACGTGCAGCCGTAATCCTCCTGGCGATTGCGTGGCATTCAATATTGTAAATTGCTTGCGCAGAAAAAAAAAGAGAAAAAAGTGTCTATCGTTTACGTTTGAATGAGAAAAGAACAAAAAAGTTGTATTTTTGGGCTGCATCGAGCCTACACGAGATTTGATTTGAATCATATTAAACGGTAACGCTTTTGGTAGAGAAAAGGAAAAAAGAATATTGGAATTTTTCAGTCAAATTTGAGAAGTTCGTCTACATTTTCGCTCACTACAATATGCAGCACAAATTAATTGACCATGCGTGACTTGGAGCTACAAGTTCTGAATATTTGGTGCTTACCGCGATGCAGCAAAGTAAGCAACAAGTAAATTGCCGCATGCGCTTATTTTGGGGGTGTATGCGCTTCAGAAAATAAGTTGAAGGCGAAGGGCAACTTGGAATCTTTAAGGCAGGAGATTCCCTTTGTATGTTACTTCCCTGGCTATGAGTGCAGCGAAAGGAAAGCCTATAGACCATTTTGTTAAAACACCTGAGGTTGTGTGAGAAAACCTTGAAACAACCCAAAATAGAAGAGACAGGGAAAGAAGTAAGTCAGACGACGACGACGAGATGAGCTTGAGAAGTCGTCTGACTGAACTCTGTCCCTGTTTTTTCTACTTTGGTTGTGTCAAGATTTTCTCACCTAATTTCATGTGTTTTAACAAAATGGTAAACTTACTCCAGCTCGCCAGCGCCTTCCCTGTCTTTTTTTTTTTTGTGTGACGGTTGCGATATTGAATTTTGAAGTAGCTGAGTTGGGGCTAACTAACAGATCACTTCGTTGGCCGATTGGAAGGTGCCAGAATTCAAGGGGTTTGTGCCAATAGTTCTGCTTTTTATCTTGGCTATACTTTTTTTATTATTGTAGTTATGCTTAAACTATCTGCTTTTATTTTTGTCGCCCAACCCAACTACGTCATATTTCAACGTGGCAACCGTCATACGAAAACAGTCTTGGACACAGTGGAAAGTTGGACAAAATGGTTAAACACAACTACAACAAAAAACGGTATGATAAAAACGACGAACGAAAGAGAAGAGTCCACAGACGAAGCGCTGTCTATAGACCAACGCGCAGCTCTGACGCCACGCTGCTGTCGACGTATGCGCAGAGGTTTTACTCTGGTCTTTGCGCACTCCGCACCTGGGTGGGCAAAGGAGGGCGTGTTTCTACACATCGTATTGGTCCATAGAACGATGACTTCCCTTAGAGTTTAGACCAACACGTCCTACATAACGAGGCTCTAGAGCTTGAGTTTCTACGTCATCACCTGGAGGCCAAAGCGGGCCACAGATATTGAACACGAGTGACGCGTGAGTGTACGGCTATAGGACTGGGTTTCGGTCAGTGAGAACACGGATTCAAAACGAGCCCTGCCGCCGAAAATAGATACGACGCTACGACCTCTTGTTACCTTGACGGTGTTGCTCGAAACGCTCTTCGCATCTTCGCGAGGCGACTGAGCATGTGGAGAAGGAGCGGTAAATAACGGAAGGGGAAACAGAAGGCAACAGCGCAAAACGTAAACTGTAGCATTTTTTTGTAGGCAAAAGCTTAGCTCTATGGATTTGACGTTACAAAGGCAGAAGAGACATCTTACAACAATACTGGTTTGACAAAAAAAAGAAACTAAAAAGAGTTTTGATTGATTTTAAATAAGATCAATCCAGGGTTTCCCCCAGGAATTGAAATCAGAGGGGGTGTCTAAATATTTTTGGGGGGTTAAAGGGGGGGGGGCATTGCGAATATAGGAGTCGTTGTGAATTAAGGTGGTGCCTTCGGAAAACGAGGGGGGGGTCTAGGGAAATCCCTGGATCAATCATGAGTGGGTGTTTGATTGTTTTATTTCGCATAATGTTTTTTTTTTTTGCATTTATATTGGCCTGATACCTTTATCAAGAATTAATTTTACCCGGAAAAAATAAGATCAAAGAAAAATACAATTCCGGGTTAGGAAAATATGAACTTGAACATTTGCACGCGTCGCTGCCTGGTGGACTTTGATGACGGATGATCAAAATACCTTTACAACACCTCTTTTTGAGCGTTTGTCTCAATAAACTATATTTGGTGATAGGTTAAGAGTTGAGTGGAAGCTCTCTCCACCCTTTTCCAGTTTAGCAGCGCGAACGCTAGAGAGGAGGCAACCTCCTCTCCAGAATTCGCCTCCTTAAAGTGGAAAGAGGTGAGAGGAGTTCCCCTTGAGCTCTTAACCTGTCACGGAGTATAGTTGAGTGCACCTTTTACTGATTTGGGATTTTATTTTTGTCACTGTCGTACTTATTCAGAAAGTTAACTTGTATGCTAACTTCGGAGTTTTCTTCATGTGATATATCGAAGGCATTCATGAATATTCTTTTACCAGAGCAATAATACATTCACTCTTTTTTATAAGAGATATTGGGGATTTTTTTATGTTCACAGTTGGATGGGGAGTGGGTTAAACCTTAGAGACAAGTCCAAGCAAGTTCACTCGAAGAACGCTTTAGGCCGTGCAAGCGTACGCTTGATTGAAGCCAAAATTTCGTCCTCATTCTTTCTAAACGCAAATTGAAAAAAAAATTGTCCATTCTTCTAGCGGAACATATACAACATCATTTCTAGTAAAGTTGCATATACAAAAGAGCTCAGTCTTTGAGCTGTGCAAGTCGAATGAGTTCATTGATCACGTAAAATGCTTTGTCATACTTTGTCCCGCAAGTATCAAGACCTGCCCCCTTGAAATCAGGATCCGGTCAAAATGGTTTCATTTAAAATAGTCCCACAGAAAGTGATCCTGTTCAAAATGGTCCCTGCCAAGAGGTTCCTGTCAAAATGGTTCGTCTAAAAATGGTCCGTGGTAAAATTATCTTTGTTGAAATAGTTTCACACAAAATGGTCCCTATCAAAAGGGTCCATGTCAAAAGGTCCTGACAAATGGTCCCTGTCAAATTGCCCCTGTCAAAGAAAAGGTTCCCTGTGATAATGGTCTTTTTCAAAATGGTTTTTCTTAAAATGGTCCTGTACATGATGACCCTGCCCAAAGCGGTCCCGGACAAAGTAGTCCTGTTCAAAAAGGTGTTCGTCAAGCTGCCCCTGGTCACAACAGCCCTGGTTAAAATGGTCTTGGTCAAAATGGTCCCTGCTAAAATGGCCCTAGGCAAAAAGGTCCCGCACAAAGTGGCCTCGTTCAAAATGGTCCCCGGCAAAAACTTTCGTGACAAAATGATGAACAAAAAGGGTCCCTGTCAAAACGCATACCTACAAATTCTCAGCACCTGAGTGTGAACGTCTGGAGTGAATGTTAAACAAAAACTTTAATCGATTTGGTAAGAAAGCAATGGGTGGTGCATTGTCCAACTGAACCGCACGAATTGAAGGTGACGCTTAAACAGATACAATTAAACACGCGCGTTACAGTCTTTTAGGGTCGCGTTTAAACCATGACGCAGTGTTTTCTAACCCGACTAAAGATACCGCGTGAGCGGATCACCTTAAAAAAGCGGATCAACCAACTATTCTGTGTTTTAGAGTATTTGGTTGATCGCTCACTTTCAAACTAAACCGTTTTACTAAACCGATAGCAGGTGGTGGAAGATTGAAAACATAATGTTGAATAGGTGGAAAAGTCAACACTTTTTGCTGTAAAAGATCGCGGGGCGCCTATGCTCAATCTCAATTGAACAACACAAAAGAACGTGGTAGTTTTCTGGTCGCGCGAGTCTTTTACGCCGGCTAAGTTACTCGACTTGAGCTTAATTCCGATCGAGAATCTGGTAACTATTTCATAAAGCATGTTCTAAGCGATAGCATTACGTTTATTGTCAAAGTTCAAATTTTTTTCTGGCAGTTCGAAGAGCGGGAACAACTTCTCCCCTAGAATTGCGGATTGTATGTGAAATCTTGTCTATACGCGGAAGAAATAAAAAAGAAATAGACAATATGTTATATTATTTTCTCCGTGTGTCAGGGTTCCGATTATAATCTTTCCTAGGCAGGTCACCTGAATAATTTTGCTTCATGCATTTGTAGTTCAATTGAGATCTGAGCTTCGTACAAGAAAATATAAACCCAATTGTACCAACATTCCTTGAGCAAGAAAGAAAAACTTCCAGTTCTTTTTAATTAGTACAAAATACAACGCCATTAATTTGCCCTAACAAAGGCTCTCGTGCAGTAATGCACCACGAACACAGACTCTAAGCAGAGGAAATGTTAAGAGCTATTCGGACGCTTCCGCATTGCCATTGGCACTGGCGCTATAGAAAAAACAAAGTTTCACTCTATAAATACTTTGTCACTTGCTGTCGACAGCAAATATACCAGTGACAGAGTACGTTTGAGTTTCCTACAAGATACACATAAATTCCGAAAAAGGGCCAACCGTAAACCCATGAATAGACCGATTGCGGGTAGCTTCGAATCCAATCAACTAATTTTTCGAAGTATGGCCGACTATAAAGCTGAAATAAAGTGCCCACGAAGAAAACCAATTCAACTTCAATATCACAACGTTGGCACATAGTGAGCGTGCAAAGGTAGAATGCAAAACCGCATAGGAGTGAGCAAATGAAAACAAATCTTATTGATGGGTACGATCACTCTCTTGCTTAGTGGCATCATAGTATAAACCTAATAAAACACTCAAGCTCATGTCCGAAATGGACCAAAATACAAGATACGAGTCTTGTTGAAATATGCGCGTTCATGTGCGGAAGGAATCGAGATAGGCCGCCGCCAATCGCAGCCTTGTCCCAAGTGGATGCGGCCCTAAGGACAGCACGTCTTCCACCACCTGCGCCACCTGTCAGCCTAAAGGTGCACGACCTTAAACGCGTCCTCCGTTATTGCCTCTTGACCCTCTCCCGGCGGCAGTGCACTGCGTGTTCCAAGGGAAGCGCTACAAGCTCCACGAGCAGTGGGAGGTGGTCAAGGGCCCGCAGAGGCGTCAGTGCACATGCAAGCTGCTTCGGACGGGGGGCGAGGCCGAGGCCCAGTGTACGGGCGGCTGCCCCCCGATCCCGGACCGCTTCCAAAAGCCGAACCCGCAGTGTCCCCGACCCGTGCTGGTCACCCCCAACGACCCTGGCGTGTGCCCCTACATTGTCTGTAGCCACACCCAGTCAGGTAACCTTACAGGGATTTCTGAAACTAGTGACCGACCGCGGTGGTTGACTCGTGCTACGGGGTTCTCAGGGACACCTTCCGGTGTCCCCCCCCTCCCGGGCCCACGTGTCCCTAGGTGGCGGGTTCGAATCCCGGCCAAGGTGCAAGCAATCTGACTTGGGCTTATTGCCGAAGAGAGTCGCCGTGTAACCGATCTTTTGGTTGCACGTGAAAATATATCCAGGTGGTCAAAATTAATCCGCAGTCCTCCGCTGGGGCGTGCCAAATAACCCTTTGTTAGTTTCGCACGTAAAATCCCGAATTTTTTTTTTTTTTGGTTTCCCTGTTTATTGTGTTGGCACCTTCTGTCACGCCGGGTCACATCCAGTGCCCCCTCCTGTTCTGTGGCATGCCTGAATATGTTCGGGCACTTCGTGGTGACTCAGGTACCACATCAGTATGTTTCGTTACATTGTGGCACCTTCCAGTGCCTCCAGAGGGCGCCGAAAATACCGGGCACCTCCCAGCACCGCCTGGTATTTCCTTTCGCCTTTGTTTGTCTTCCCACATCCGGAAATGACTTTACTCGCCCCATATTTGATAGAATAACATTCGGAAACTGTTATTCCGGGAGTACTCTATCCCCGTGGACAAATCTTCGCGGCATTTCCGACAAGAGGAGGAGTGCGCGTGCAATGCTTCTGATCGGCGTCCATGCACCCGTCCCTCATGCCTTTGACTGCATAGCCGCAGAAAGTTTGTCCGCGAGTATAGTAAGACGCATCAAAGAAACAAAGTTAGGCTCGAGTATTCTGTTAATGGTGCGAGCGCTTTATTTTAATGTTGACCTAATCGAGTGTTCTTGATTTCTTCCAGGCAAAGAGCTACAAAACGTCAGTGTGGTAGCCGTGAACACGACGACGATCCGCGTGCGCTTCACCCTGGCCAGCGTGTTGATCGGCCTTGTGGGCCACGCCGAGCTCCACTACACGACGGACCCGATGCAGCCGCGCGAGTCCTGGAGCACCCAGAAGTTTGCGAGGCCGAAGCGGCTCTTCGACACCGCCAACATCGAGTACTACCTCTCCGGGCTGCAGCCGGACACGACGTACTTCTTCCAGATTCAGATCATCATCGACGCCCTGCAGTCTGGCCCCGAGAGCCAGGTCTTCAAACTGACGATGCCGCCAGGTGAGGGTCAGCGAAGTACGTCGTGCAGCCTTCTTTTCTCCTTCCATATAACACTAATAATATACCCCCAAAAAATAATTTTGTTATTATAGTTAAAGAAAAAAAAAGGTTCGAAGGAAATAAGTATAAGTAGTAGGGTGCACAACGATTCGTTCACAGTCTTTCAGAAGAAATTTTCGCACTAAAGCTGTCACTTTCACGTTTCTTGTACATCGACAAAAGACTACATTCTTTAGTAAGAATTTGCAGCGGATGCACCTCAAGTACTGTTCGAAGACCGTTTGTCTTAGTATGTGCGTACGTTGTAAGTCTACGTATTTATGCTTCACTTTAGCGTGACAAAAATACATCTGGACTCAATTGATAAACTTATTCATAACATAAACGTGGCCGTCTAAATAATGCATGAATGTGACTGAAGCCGGTAGGAAGAACCCGAAAAGAAACCCTGTAATGAGAATGATAACCTAAATGTTCCACTAAGATATTTAGCTCCTTCTTCACAAAATATGTATAGGTTGGTACACCTCTAGACAATATGAGCTGAAACACTCGATCTCAACTCTTGCTACGCTTACTGTTGTCTCAAGCTCTATTACGTCTGAAATTGTTAGAGTTAAAAGATTGAGACTTAAGGTTTGCCGCATTTTGAGACCAAAACGTCTCTAAAAACTGACTGGTAAGACAAAAAAGCATAGAGGGTTGTTTCAGCTGATATTGTCCTCTGTAGTGCACCAAGATTCACACTATCATTTTGGCTTATCCGTTCTACGAAATATATGTATGCACAAAAAAACTTTTCTGAAGAGGTTTAATTTACAGTGTGTACAACTTTTGCTGTGATGAATAAATGCTCTTTGTTAACTAACTTTTAATGCGTAATTTTAACAGCTGTAGCATAATTAAAAATAACAATCCTGTACTGGTGTTTGAACTGTTCTACCTTTTTCAGAACCAACCACGACGACAACTGTGCCACCACTTCTACTCCTGGACATGATGATGGCGGTGAACAGTGTGGACCCGCACACCTGCGAAGGTCTCCTGGAGGCCGCTGGATGCACGGGAAAAGAAATACGTGGACGGTCTTCAAATACGCTACAAACTGGCCGGACAGGAAAACATCCCCTGGAAGACGACACCAATGATCCACAGGTAAAACCTTGCCTTCGGTCGGCGTAGCCAGAAGTGGTTTCGTTGAAGCTTTTGCATATGGTAATGAACAGGATCTTGTTTAAAATTTTATTTGCAGAGTTCTTGTGTGCCTTCTTTTTAGACTCTGGTCAACTCATTAGCATGACACTGCCTTAAAGGCCAACGGGCAGTCGGAAAGAAGGAAACTTTCTCTCGATTCCTTCTTTTCATTCGAGATAGAGGGAGACCCTCCTTTCTGCAGGGAGTAGTTCAGAAACCCGCTACTGTGGAGAAGAGCAGAGTGCGAGAGGGAATGGAAAGAAGGAAACTGGGAACCAGTCTTTTTCCTGGCAGAAGACGATTCAAAACGGCATCGCACGACCATTATGACGTGTTATAGTTTGGTCTTGTGTTTACGGCAGGTGGTGACAAAGGGTTTTACGTCTTTCCAGAGACCGCACCTCGTTCCTCATTCAAGACCTGGAGCCCAGTTCGTCGTACCTCATAGACATGCAGTTCTCGGTGCCTGAAGGGCTGTCGACACGCATTGAGTCAGCCCAACATGTTGAAATGAAGACCGCTCCAATGCCTAGAGGTATGTCATGCTCTGCTTGTGTCATTGAAAAGATCAATTCGTTTCCTCTTTTTTTTTAATGTAGTGTATTCCAATGTCAGTTGCGATTAAACTATTTTACAGCAAATGCTAACATCTTTACAAATTAAAAAAAAATCATTTCAAAACTGCTTTGCTTGGTAGTTAATGACGGAGCATGAGTGTGTAAGCCAGCTCATACAAGGCGCTTGAGGTAATGAGCCAGTACCATTATATTTAGCCAGATGATTCCCTTGCTTAAAGTTCTGTTGACTTTGTTACAACCTCATTACTTGTTCTCAACAAGTTTAAAAACGTTAATTACCGCTTCACAGTATTTGTGGTAATTTTGTTCATGCCACTAGAAGAGTTTCGAGGTAATCTAATAAAAATAATATTGATGACAGTCCACCAGAGCTGAACGACCGGAACGATGATGTTTTGTTCTTGCAGACGAATACCACTTCGACATGCTCCTCAACGTGAAGAGGACGGAGTCCTACTCGGCGGTCCTGGTTCTTGAGGGCATTCCAGAACCCATCAGCAAGTATGTGCACGTCTTCAACGTGATGTACAAGAGTGACGCCGCAGCGGAACATATGCAGAACTTCGTGGTACTCAAGGAACCCAAAGTGCAGCTCGAGGACCTCAAACCCGGACAAAGGTTCATCATTTGTTTTCTTTAACGCGACCCAAATTTGGCATCGCAGTTGACTCGGATGAAGTAGCTTTTAAAGCGGTTCACTTTACATCTGGGCTTTCTTACTGCGCCGTCCCTTAATAGCCATGGTGATTGGGTTAAAATACACCTACTTAATTTTTCAGTGGTCGTTCTGATTAGCAGTAGCCGTAGTACATGTGTTAAGTAGTCAAAAATTATATCCCATAGGAAAGAAAATGCGTCAAAGGGTTTAGTATAAAGGTGCCCCGAGGAAGATTTTAAGATTGCCTAAATATGGCGATCACTCACTCTGCTGGCTCTAAGCATCCTATAAATCTCTAGATCATGACGATATATACGCGGTCGATTTCTTTATTAAAAGAGCAACCAAAGAGCCGAACACGCCGATTGAACCTATGGCAGTGGGACCCAAGCATCAAGGAGAATGCAGGGTCACTATACGTGTCGCATTCACGCTTCCGCACAAAAGATTCGAAGCAAATAACTAAAATAAGCATTGAAGAACGCGCGTGCGAGCTTCCATCTGTTTTAGGTATGCACTGCGCGACTCGTTGCGCTGACGACGGCACGTGGTTCGGGCCACATCCTGCTCGATGCTTGCGGTATACTGCAATAGGTCTGTTGAATCTCTGGCGATGGAAAGATCTTAAGACCAGTCACTAGCAAGCCAAGGATCCTCGTGCGTGGACGGTGGAACCGCGGAGTGATACTTAGAATGCGCGCGGCTCGTTGCCCATGCAGCCCGGACTACGATTCAAGCGAGCGAGCGCGCGCTGGAGCGCTCGAGAGCTAATATCAAAACGCATCAATTTCGCAAAAAAAAAATGCAACAAAATAACGTAAATTTTTGTCCAGCTCGCTTGCACCTTTGCATTTAATTGCATGATAATTGCATCAAAATAGTTTGTTGTTTTTAAGACAATTTTTGCGGTGTGATGTTCCCTCTCCGCGAAAAATTACATTTTTCGACTACTCTTATTTGCTTCTATCATATACAAAGGCATAGACATTTTGTAATAACAGGGCTTGCAATCTCAACGAAATGTCGCGCGTTCATTGGACACATGCCGTCCAGGTTGTCGGCACAATGCTCCTCCCATCGCCAGATATAATTTCATCTTTTATTGCTTTTACAATAGGAAAATCGGCCGCGCATCGTTATGATTTATGGATTTCTAGGCTGCGTAGAGCCCGCAGAGGGAGTTATCGCCATCTTTAGTCGATCTCAAAAACCTCCTCAGGGCACCTTTAATGGGATTTTCGTCAAGTGACCTTCAGTAAAAGCCAGGCCTTAAAAAGGCGCTGACACATCAAAATCATGTTTTTTTTATTATCCGAAACGATTGAAAACGATGCCAAGACATTACCCTCAAAATTCGAAACTTGGGAATTCTGTATTTGTGAAGTAAAAAAACAATTTTTAAATGCCGAATTTGAGGTTCCCGCGCGATCCGCGCCGGTGCGTTGACGTCAAATATTGCGGAATCCTGAGAGTCCACTTTCTTTCACGACTCCGTGCTGTTGCCATCGCGACCCAAAGCGAGGAGGAAAGGAGCGGCAGATAAGGACGCCGGCGGACCGAAAAAAAAAAAGACGGTTTTGAGTGGTGCCGCTTGCCCAGGCAGCATGTTTTCCAAGGGAGGATATACAAATCTAGGAGACGACATCACACCGGACTCCGATTTTTGGTATTTCAAAAAGAAGGGCCGTAGTGCGTTCGCAACTGCGTTAAAAAACATGTTTTACGATTGCCGTTATTAAATCTTATAGAAATGTCGCCTACAAAGCTTCTAAATTTCCTGAATTTTTGACGTCACCGATCTAAAAAGCGAGGAGGCGAAGAGCGGCAGAGGAAAACGCCAAAAATAAAAAAGCGCGCGCGCGTGTGGAAATTTTTTTTTTGCGATGCGGTTTTTTTTGCGTGTTTATGACTACAATTTGCACCGTTTTAGACAATAAAAAATACAACCCTTGGGGTGTCAGTGCTTTTTTAAGTATGAAAGAAAGCATAGAGCAATTAAAATAAATATTCCTCAGAAGTCGAAGCATATTACGGCATTGCAGGCTTGCCCTGAAATGCGCGCTGTTATGTTAAAAGCATACTTACGTAATGGCATTGCAAGTAACTTTTTAATGAGAAAGATGTATATGTCAAAAACTAGTCAACGTGCAGGCGAGCTGGTGCATAGTAATCATGATGTTTAAACTCGTAGACTGGGAAGGAAACTTGAAGATATAGGGGAAGAAACAGAAATATGGTGACAGACATGCGTCTTAGTTCAGACGTTTGTCTGTCATCTTTTTTCTGTTTCTTCCAACTTATCTTCAAGTTTCCTTCAAGTCTCAAGTTTAAACACCAGGTTAAACGTCATGATGTATATGTCATTCAAAAGCAAACTCAAACAAATAAAGACAACCATCGAAGTCGGGAAGCGAGCGTCTATTGCATACACCTTTTATCACCTGAACTGCTAATCAAGGCGAACATGCGAGCTACACTACCAGCACGCCAAACCTAGGTTAAATGAAAGAAATAACTGTTAATATCGAGAATTTCCTTGAAGTGGTCACTAAAGTGGCCCCCTCTCGCACAAGACACGCAAATCTTATGTTATTTTTTCTACTGCTTTAGGTACAAAGCCTGGGTGGACGCCTATCTGACCAACGGCAAGACAGCTTCTTCCAACATCCTAGAGTTCCACACCAAGCCCGGCCCTCCACCCACGACCACGACGATGTCAACCACCACTACCACTACGACGGAGTCGAATGAAATAGAAGGTGCGGGTGCTTGCTTGAACGTCAGTTGAATTCTAGAAGCGTAACATATATGATTGATTGATTGAAAATATGTTTGCTTTGCACGGCGGATGCGACCAACCCTCTTTCCCAAAAGCATCAGGGCAGAAGGGGTAGGGAAGTGGGGTTGAGGGGAAAGGGAAGCGATGCTCTTAGATGAACTGGCCCAGGTTAGCTTAGATGATTATTGAGACCAAGGCTCGTTAAGCCTTGGTCTGGCGCTGCGCTGGGCCGAGTGGATGAACCCATTTCTCGTAGGAAATGGGACAGAGCTGTGGGCTCTAGATCTGGGCCAGGGCGGCGGAGCGGTGAGACGCTGTTGCCGGATATTCCAAGATTAGGCGTTGGCTTGAGGCCTCGTGGCGCTCGCGGCATGAACATAGGCCGCGGTTAGGTGAGGTAGGTGAGCGTATGATAATACCCATTGCGCCACCACGGATGGCACGATAGCTGTGCCAGTGGCTAGGCAAATGATATATCTGCTAAGATCTGCATCGAGTGGCAAAAAAAAAAGACAAATGGAAGTCATTTTTAAGCTAAAAATTCACAGGGTCTCTTATGTTATCCCTAAGACGACTTGAAGGCGAAAGCCCAAACGCCGATGCATTAAAGACAGACACGATATACGGATGTGGCGGTACCCCTCCGCCCGTCGAACTACTGAACGAAAGGTCGCTGGTTTGACGGCAGCCGAGGGACAAGATCGAAAAGTCTTTTTGGAGGAATATAGCGCCTCTGCCGATTCTGGCACAAGTAACACCATCTCGTGGTCCAGTGGCGACCCGTGGGTTTTGGTACCTTTCGTGTCGCCGATTTTCGAACCTTTTGTGTTTCGACGTATTTTCGCTCAAAGACTTTGAAGGTCGACTGACCGATTAGACATATGTGGCTTTCGCCTTAATAAAACAGGCGAGCTAACGTACATGCGACCATTGGTACTTTCTGTTAACAAAAAGCGGAAGCACGGTCTCTCCCTGCTTGAGTCCTAAAAGGGAAATCTTTAACATTGGAAGAGCAGGGAAGTGCCTCAGTTAGTTTCGCCTAGCAGCGCGAGTTTCGTACCTTCCATAAAGCTTCAGCGTCTCGTGAGCCTCAAGAGTGCTCGCGTAGTTCAAGCGCGACGAGGGACCTGCGTCTGCAGGAGGCCGGCATTGCAACAGATGCCTGCCGTTCTCATCTGACAAGGACTATATTCGCTTCAGCTTGGTCCAGACGCAGCCGATGCTACGAGCGCGAGCGTGTGGCCCTGAATAGTGCTTGCATTGCACGAGCGCGCGTGCCTCGCAGGGACGCTGGAAGCTCCGGAGCCGGCTTGGAGCATCGGTGCGTCGGACTCAAGCTGAACGAAGTATAGAACCATTTTCAATGTTTACAAATCCACCGCTTAGCTCGGGCGTGTCGTGGCTTGGGCAAAGGAGCAAAGTACGCGCCATACGCGCGCGCTCTTAATATGGCGCCCGCCAGAAGCTCTTTTTCGGAACGGTCTATATACTCTATTTCACCTTATAATGTACCGCAGGAAAGGCTACAAGCGCGAGCTCCTTGCTTTAGGGGCACATCTCGGCGGCACAAGCTCTTGTGCGTTATAAGGGCAGCTGCCAACGCATTGAGCTCGCGCCTCTAGCCTTCGCTGCGGTACAACATAAGGTGAAATGGAGTATAGTCTGTTACAACATCAGATCTGCAGCGGAAGCTCCACCTCCACCGCGAACTTTCTATCTTCGATAACATTTCGGCACACGCGCAGCCACATGGCAAAAGGCAACGAGTATGCCCTGGAAAAAATAAACTTATGCCGCAGAACTTGTGTTGCAAAAGACTATTCACGACGCACGTAAAATATCAGACGTTGATTTCCTTAATATATTTAATCAATGCCGTTAAGCTTTGCCACAAAGAGGATTTTTTTCTTCTCCGGAACACTGCAGACAGCAAAGCAGTCGCCCTGCACAGCGTGCACCAGGATGGCGGCACTGCCGAGGCGTACTACATCGCCCTCATCGTGGTGGCCATTGTGGCTGCCGTCGCCGGCCTTGCCTTCGCCGTGGTTCTGGTCCTGCTGCTCAGAAGGCAGTCCACCGCCAAGGCCCCGATCACCAGGAACCCGTCGGAGTCCGCCTACGACAACCCGACGTACAAGGTGAGGCCTTCCGGGGCATAGCCGCGGTCACACTTCTCGTACATCCCACAAAAGACACGGTGTCGCTGCAGGCATCATGACAGAATTATCTGCGGACATGCCTCAAGCATGTTTGATTCGTGTTTGATTCATGTTTCGAGCATGTCTATCAGACAGGTTTTGTGTGACCCATCTGTAAGGACTGTCATACGAGAAAGAGACACGAATCAGACAGTGTTTGCAGCAGGGTAAAGAGGTGAACCGGTGTACAGACAAGGGACAAGAAAGTATACAGCCAAAAGGCGAACCGGCGTTCTCGCCGGTTCGCCTCTTGTCTGTACACTTTTTGTCCCTTGTCTGTCTACGCCCTTGTCAGCCCTTGTTAGCGCCCTTGTCTGTCTACTTTCTTGTCCCTGTGTTTTTCGGCGCTTACCTACGTGTTCTCACGTTCTCACAAAGTCCGTTGACTTGAATTATGTATATCCTGCCTCCGGCTGTGATCGCAGTGTGAAAGCTGCGTGGGTATGGGAGAACACAAACGTAATATTCGCGTTCTAATGCAGCTTCTATATTTTCCTTTTTTACAGACCTACGACGGAGAAAAACCAGAGGAGAAGAATGGAAACGTGCAAGCGTGATCATGGAACTAGGCTATATTTTTTACGTGGACTGTAATATACTGTTAGTACATAATGTTCATACTTAGTTTATTTGTCATGTACATATGACGCCGGCCGACGTGACGGCGTTATGCGATACTTTTACCAGGGGCCATAAGCGGACACGAGCTCCGGAACGACTGAGTTTGTGAACGCCAGCGGAGACACGAACCCGCAAAACAGTGTGTCAGTGTCCTTCATGTGTTGTTGTCTGTATACACTATGGACGAGATAACTTATTTTCGAGTATCGTTCGCTCATAAAGTGGCGTTCTAAGTGCCTTTCTGAAACCCTGAGCTTTTGACGATTGAAAGTAATTCAGACAATGCATCTTGCTTTCAATCGGAGCTTTGATACTGAAGACTTTTTTTCTTTTGTAAATACAGTTATTATATAAAGTGTGTTCAGAGCGCTCTTACAATACGTGTACATTTGTTTAAGCAAACTTACATCATACTTTTTGTCTGGATCGTTTTTATATTTTGGCCCTTTCGGCTTTGCTTACGTGAACTGCTGCAGCTACTGTGCTACGTTTCTGTCCGCCTTAAGTTCGACTGCGCCCAAAAGCACGAGAAAAATGTTGGGCGTATATTCACCTGCCTTGCGTTTCCTTGAACCCAACAAATAGGGAAAAGTACACGACGCTGGAGAGTGCTCTTCTGTCAGCTAAACACAAACACGCGGCTCTGACGCCACGGCGCTGCGGCGTGACGTCAGAGCTCGTTTCTGCGCACGCGCAGTGCCTACACATCGTGTGAAGACTCCGCAATCGCCCCACACCTCGTATGGGCTTGTTTGAGTGCGTTGGCCTACAAACCGTAGTCGAACTGATGACCGACTGGATCATAAAGAGTTAGCTATTTTTTTAAGTTTCTTCCAACTAAACCCATTGACGTGAGGTATAACTTCTGGTCAACATTCTGTGAGAGTGTTGACGACGTCCCAGTTCGACGGAAGAATTGGTGTATGTTTATAAAGTCACGAACTTCGTCTAACGACAAGCAGGTGCTGGACCTTTTACAAACCTAGCCCGTTAACATTGTACGCCACTAGCAGTTGCGAGAAAATGCTCGATTGTGTGTCATGACAATACCTGGTATTTACGTCGCTGAGTCATCATTGCTTCTGTTAACTGCACGCAGTCTAAGCAATGTAGTTCGACATGCCAATAGTGCTGTGATTGTCTGTGTGAATTGTGTGTGCCTGTGAGTGTTGTTTGCGAAGATTTAATATTACGTTTACAAGAGGTTATCTGATACTTCGTTCGCCTTATCAATCGCAACGATCAAACTTTCTTTCTAGTTTTCCTATTTTTGACACGCATCGTCGACTTACCTGCGGTGGATACCTCTATAGGACTTCTAATAACTTCTAGGTGCACATTTATGTCGCGTTAGTTTTTGTTTTAATTTTCTTCGAAGGCAAGAAAGTGTTCCTCTTTGTAATTAAGCGTAATAGAAAAAAATGTAAATACAAAAGTTATCAAAGTTATGAGCAACACTGCTTCGGCCCCCTCGATGCGCGGGGGACGTATGTGCAGGCTGTGTTCAATAAAGTGTGATCAACTAAATGGTGAAGTGTCTTTCATCGGTCAAGCTCTGAGAGCGACGAATCATCGCGAGTTACCACCGCTCATCGATGAAATGAATTGACTTCTCACGGGTGTGAGTAATTGACTTGCTAGTTTTCCTAAGAAAGCACACACACAAAATTGTTTTCAGATTTTACATTATTTTAATGTTTACATCACAGTCCAACGTGCGATATGCAGAGACCAGCAGGCGCACATTCGTCGCTTCGGAAAGCAAGTCAAGCACGCAGCATATGCACGAGCACTGAAAATGGCACCGATCAGAAGCCCGTTTTTGGAATGGTCGCCATCAGTTACAACAACACCTAGGTAACCAGGACGTAGTGCTGGATCCCCCTCGTCACCTAAAGATCGGCCAGCACGGGTCGCGGATCGGAGAGGAGTGTTGCGTCAGTGTTTGGCTGGGACTTCTGTTCCATCAGTAGGAAGACCAGTCGCCGTGCCTCCACTCGGTTACGTCAAAACTCCAGCACTACGGCCTTGCTAAGTGTATAAATTGTTGGTACCCCGCATTCGCTAGCATCCTCCTCTCCGTCCTCTTTTTTTCCCTCCTTCCTAGTGGATGATGTAGTAATGATGTTCTTCTTCGTGATTGCGCCGGGACCCGACGACGGAGGCAGCTGATGGTCGCTGACGGAAAAGTAAAAGCAGCCAAAACTCCGCGAATAGTGAAAAAGAAAAAGAAACACGTCTCATTTGAAGCTAATGTCCGAATCCCTGCAGAAGGTTACACCCCATGCTGTCTCTTTCTTCTTCTTTCCTTCAAATGTCCTCTGCCCCAGCCCGCACGAGCGTCGCTCAGGTTCACCCAGACACAGGGGCCCACGTGCAAACGCAAACACGCACAGAAAAGAAAACGGAAACACAGTCCTGTTCCCGCGTCCATTCACGGCGATGGCGGGGCCGATTCTCACACCTCCCGACTATACTTGCTTCAGCTTGGGTCCAGACGCAGCCGATGCTACAAGCGCGAGCTCCAGGCTTCCAGCGTCCCTGCCACGCACGCGCGCTCGTGCAGTACAGGCACTGTTCAGGGCCACACGCTCGTGCTTGTGCGCATCGGCTGCGTCTGGACCCAAGCTGAAACGAAGTATAAGTATATTTTTTAGACCCGAAATGTCAAAAATAATATATAACATCTAAACTCAAACGCGTACGCATTTCAGTCACACCTTGCCCACAGCTTGTGACTCAACCCGTAAGAATCCGAACTATAAAAGCAAATTTACCCCAATATACCAATCACATGCTAGTAAAGTGATTCTTCTGTGCCCGCCAAGGCTCCAAAGCTGTGAGAAATCTCGTGCCGAGACTAGCGCAGCATCTAGCCTCCTAGCCTCGGTCTCTTCTTCGACAGGTTAATCAAGCCATACAGATTTCGACGGGGCTTGAATCGGACGGTGTATAGCTGGTTCCGGAACCTCCCCGCGCAAGAGCGACGACCGTTTATACTCTGTCCTGATTTACTAATCAGGAATGGGCCTCGCAGGCGGTCGCCGTTGTCGACGTCTTCTGCACTCCCAGCTCTTTCACATGTGGCCGGCTGGCAGGTGGTCGTGTCTTCGTCGGCGTCCCTAGCTATATTCTGGGACGAGTTCATCTCGAAGACGGCGTCCTTGGTGTTGTCCCCGCTTTCCCTGACTTCTTTACCGGCGTGCTGTGACGTCAGCTGCCCTAACAAGATGTCCGACTTCTTGTCGACACCCACGTCCCTGCCGTGGTCGTCCTCAGTTTGCCAGAATGTCTGCCCCCAAAGCAAGATATTCGGTTCTTTTTCGTCGTCGACTTTCACGCTCTCGTCGTGGTCATCCTCCGCTCGTCCAAACACCTGCCGCCCAGGCGATAAGTTCCAGTCCTTCGTCGTCGTTTACGTTCTCGCCGTCGTCGTCCTCGGCTTGCCGGAACGTCCACCTCCCAGGAGATACTCTCGGTTCTTCGTTGTAACTGACGCCCATGTCCTCAACGAGGTCGTCATTGGCTTGTTGGAACTTGCGCAACCCAGGTAAGATGTCGGGACCGGCCTCGACGTTGTCGAAGTTCACACATGGGTCGTCCTCAGATCGCCGGGACGCCTGCCGCCCAGGCAAAGTGTACGGCCTGTCGTCGTCGACGTTTACCTGCTTGTCGTCGTCATCCTCGGCTCGCTGGGATGTCCTCCAGGCACACGAGACATTCAGCTCATTTCTATCGTCAACGCCCGCCTCCACAGACACGCAGCTGCGATTGTTCTCCGACGACCGCTTCGTGTCGTCGGCCTGTAACAGAATCGGAGGCGCCTCGCGGACCGATGGGTCTGGCCTCTTCTGGCCTTGGTGGTGAAAGTTGTTACAGTCTGTCTTGCACACACCGGTCGTCACCTTCTCGAGCTCACGGCTGGAGACTTCCTCCACATTGACATTCTCGGCGTCCACTCTTTTCTTGTGAAACAGAAGTTCTTCGTCTGGTTTCTTCGTCCGGGGACATTCGCGGGAAAGGTGCCCCGATTCCTTGCGTTTAAAGCACTTCACCCGATAATTTTCAGGTATGATGCCCTGCCTTGGGTTCTCGTGTTTTTTCTTGAGAGGAGTGGGGGTTTCAATAAAGGGCCTCCAGCCCTCAGCTCGCGACAGTCCGAGCTCTAACAAGACCCGTTCTTTGACCGCACCATACCCACTTCTCTCACCCACGTTCAGCCTATTCACTAGTGCACGCATGCTCTCCGTTAAATAAGGTCGCACAAGATATCCTCTAAGCCGCTCAGGGACTTCATATGTCTCGAAGACGTTTTCTACGCCATCAAACCAGCTCGGCAGTAATATTCCGGATGACGGCATCGAAGTCAATACTCCTTTCATCAATCTTGAAAAGCTTAAAATTTCATCTCGGAGGTTGAACTCCATGCCGCCTCCACTAGTTCGCATTCGGTTCCCTGAGCGTAGATGTTCTAGCTCTAGCTCGAGACGTATTAGCCGTTCTTTCTCCCTCACTAGTTCTATCTCCTTTTCGATTAAGCTGTCTGATCGGAATCCCCCGTTCCCATCCCCCTGTGTCTGCGAGTTTGCCACTAATCCACTCGAAGGTGACGATTCACCTGGCCCGTCAACATCCCTATACCGAACCCTATCCTGCTCTGGCGTTAGAACCGGCATCTGCCGCTCTGCGCTGTCTGTATCCATGGCGGGCACACGTCAAAGAATCACCTTACCGTAAGGTCAACGACTGCCGCTGGATCACTGACGCAGCACGCTCCTCAAGGCACGAAAGTGATGTTCGAGCTGTAGACTCAGGCGTTCCTCGCTGGAGTGGGACGGCATCGGGTCAGAGGTAGCTCTGCCACCACGAAGCAGCTCGGTGGTCCAATGTTCAAGGAGCTCGGTGGTCCAGTCTTCTCTTAGAAGGCTCCACCAATGCCGCGTCAAGTCGCTGTCCGCCGATTCCGTAGTGAAGATCACGCCGCCGGGGTCCGCTGACGCAATCCTGCCGACTGCGCCAGTAATGATTGTGGTGTCTGGAGACCCGGAATGGAACGACCACACTGGAGCGCAGCTGCCACGAGACTCTATATTTAATCTTTTTGGTAAAGAAGAGGAAGTAGAAAGGGCAAAGGACAGAAGAAGACGAAGTGACCGGAAAGTAATTAACTAGAAGATACAACATTTTCCCCCTCCCATTTTAAGAAAGTAATTGAAAGAAAGACAAAGCCTAAAGAAAGTAATTAAACAGGTTAAAAATAAAGAGGAAGTATAAGAGAAAGATTCACAAAGAAAATCGAAAATAAATAAGAGAGAAGTAGAAATGTTCATATACAGAGTCAGAAAGTTTGTCATCTTGAGACATAGTCCCCAAACCGCACTGGCGGTCGTCGTTTCCGCCGTGGTCGATCTGGCCGTGGCACATCTCCCGCTGGACCTGGCGGAGGTGCCGATAGAGGTCGGTTCCTAGTTGGCGATGACGGCCGAGAAGCTGACCTCGTCAGTTGTCCGTATGGCGTTGGAGGACCAGCTGATGCCCGTGGCGTCTGCTGGTCATGCTGGCTCCGCCAGCCCAATGGTGCAGGCGGTGGTTGCCATTGGTGATGGTCGGCTGACCTTTGACTAAACTTCCCTGTTGGTGCCGGGTTTCTTGGGTCCAAATTAGAGGAAGGCGGTCCTGGAACTGCCGCTAGCTTTGAGGCATTCCATATTCTGCCATCTTCTAGCCGAAATGTCCAGCGGCCCACACGCTCGATAATCCGGAAGGGACTACTAAAGGCAGAGGATCCTTTCGGAACAGATCCGGGCTTCTTCACTCGGACCAGCTGCCCGACCTTGAACTTCGGTGTTCTAGCTCCTCGCCTTCTGTCGGTGTAGGCTTTGGTCTTGTCTTGTTGTTGTCGAACACGTCGACGAAGTCGCTGCACTTCCTCGAAGGGGTTACGAAGAAACTCTGACGATGAGAGTCCCAGAATGTTCAATCGCGTTCGGGGTTTGCGACCATGAAGTAGCAAAGCAGGAGATAGCCCTGTTGTCGTATGAGGTGTGCATCTATATATGCCCAGGTAGTCAACTACAGCAGATTTTATCTGCCGTTTCTCCCTCGATGCACACTGGATGAAACCCTTGAGTGTTCTATTAAAACGCTCAACTTGCCCGTTGGCTTGGGGGTAGTAGACTGAAATCAGATGGTGTTTGACTCCACGAGAACTTAAGAAGTCTTTGAATTGTTGAGAAATGAATTGGGGACCGTTGTCGGACACTAGGCTCTCTGGTAAACCTTCTCTGGAGAATACCAGATGCAAAAATTCTGTTACCCTTGAAGTGGTGACATCTGCACAAAACTGCACTTCTGGCCACTTTGAAAAATAATCGACCAGGGTTATGGCGTAGCGGCATGATGGTTCCGCACGCTCAAAAGGGCCCACGATGTCGATTCCTACCTTCGACCACGGTCGATCAGGGAAAGGCACTGGTTGAAGCGGAGTGGAAAAGGTCTTTGCGCTTTTGTCGGCCGCTTGGCAGATGTCACAGGCATGAATGACGTTCTCCACTTGAGCGTTCATTTTCGGCCACCAGTAGAGCTCTCGGAGCCTCGTACGGGTTTTGACGATCCCGGTGTGCCCCTCGTGCGCCTTGGCGATGAGAATACCTTGCAGCTCTTGAGGGATCACGAACCGCTCATCCCTTAAAAGAATGCCGTCATCCACGGCAAGGTCATCTTTAAGGTCGTAGAAAGGGATGAGTTCGGAAGACAAGTTCCGTCTTGAAGGCCACGCAGATGTGACGTATGCCATGGCAGCAGACAAGACCGAGTCATTGGCTGTAGCTTCTTGAAGTTGGAGCTTGGTTATGCATTCGTTCTGCAATGCAATGAAGGAAATTATTTCCTCGTCAAATTCGGTACCACCTTCATCCTCAGGCTGAGGGAGGCGAGAAAGCGCGTCGGCGACCTGATTTTCTGCTCCGCGTTGAAACTCGACTTGAAAGTTGTAGCAGAGGAGACGGGTCGACCATCTCGTAATTCGGAGGGGCCGATGGCCTGTACCCCGTGTTGCTAGCAGCGTCATTAAGGCTTGATGATCCGTCCGAAGGGTGAAACGGCGGCCCCACAGGTAGTTGTGCCACCGCTCACATGCCCACAGGCATGCCAGTGCTTCTCTTTCACCCACCGAATACTTTCTCTCTGCTGCTGTTAGTGTGCGAGAGGCGAAAGCGATGGTCTGAACTTCATTCCCATTGCGCTGCTGGAGCACGGCACCAAGCCCGTATCCAGACGCATCGGTGGATACGATTATGGGAAGACTGGGGTCAAACATCTTCAGAACCCTTGCTGAAGATAGCATTGTTTTGATTTTCTTGAAGCTGGTGTCAGCTTCGGTATCCCAAATGAATGGAATGTCTTTTCTCAAGAACTTGCGCAGGGGCTCTACTTCTGCGGCTAGACGAGGAACAAAACGGCTGTAGTATTCTACCATCCCAAGGAATGATCGGAGTTGCGAAATGTCTGTTGGGATGGGAGCTGCGTTGATGACGTCTATCTTTTGTTTAAGTGGGGCGATTCCTTCGCCGCTGACATGATGGCCTAAAAATGAAAGTTCGGCAACGTCAAAAACGCACTTGTTGTTAAGTTTGAGTCCACTATCAGCGATTCGCTGGAGGACATGGCGCAATCGCTCCAGGTGTTCTTCTCTAGTCTTTCCAAAGACTATGACGTCGTCCAGGTAAAACAAGACCCCTTCGCATCCTTCTAGAATCGTTGCCATCATCTGCTGGAAGGTAGCTGGAGCAGAAGCGAGACCGAAACAAACTCTCTTGAAGCGGAATAAGCCTTCGTGCGTTATAAACGCGGTTAAGTCTCGGCTGTCAGGGTGAAGTGTGACCTGATGGTAAGCTGACGCCAAGTCCAATTTGGAGAAACGTCTCGCGCCATGCAGCGCATTCAGAAGCTCCTCAACATGAGGAAGAGGGTAACTGTCAATAACGACAGCCTTATTAGCTTCCCGAAGGTCCACACACATCCGAATTGATCCATCTTTCTTTTGGACCACAACAATGGGTGAAACCCATTCAGAGGCACTTATGCGCTCAATTACTCCCGCTGCCTCAAGGCGCTTGATTTCTTCGGTCACAGGCTTCCGCGCCATCAATGGAATGCGACGCATTTTATGCCGCACGGGCTGCACTGATTTTCGGACCTTCACCTTGTGAGTGTAGTCCTTCACGTGGCCCAGCTCGGGAGAGAAGAGGTGACTGTATTCCTTCAAGGACGTTGGAAGGCTCGGTAATGCTGGTGGGAGTTTCGCCATGTTCTCACGGCCGGGAGGAGCAACTTGTGTCAGAAGTCCATCGGACGTAGCTGCAGATTCCTGGGGTTGAAGACAGGACATCCACGCAGCCTCGATGGAGTCCGACGACACGTCTCGCTCTGAGGCCCGTGCAGGTACAGTTGTAGGCAGTGTCGTCCGCTTGTCGTGATGTTCAGGAGCTCTTGTCGAGCTGTGATCCGAAGATGATAGGTCAAAAGGCACGACACTCTCAGAGCTCTGTTCGGAGGCCTCTGTTGAGTTCTCAGTTTCCGTATAGAGGCAGCTCATTGTTGATCCTTGAATCTGAAGATTCAGAGCTTTTACGGCATCCATTCCCAACAACGATGTGCCGGTATTCGCTATATAAAACACAATCCTGGCTGAACGCTCCTTGAACGTGACTGTTGCGTTGAACGCTCCCAGGACTTCAATACGTTGCCGGGAGTAGTTGAGGAGAGTTACCGGCGGTGGGATAATCTTTGCGTCATTTCTGAAAAACTTTTGAAAGACTTCCTTTTCGACGATGGACACTGACGAGCCGGTATCCAAGAGGAACGTAAGTGGTCTACCGTAGACACTTACGTTGATGTAAATTCCCATCCGGGAAGGCGTAGCTACATGGCAAACCTGTGTCTCGTCATCCTCTTCGTCGGAAAAGATTTCGTGGATTCGCACGTGACTTTGACGGTGGACAGGTCGGTGCCTGCTGCGGCACACGCGCTGGAAGTGTCCGATCCGGCCGCAACCGTTGCAAGTCTTTCCTCGTGCTGGACACGTGTCGTAGCTCTGACAGCGGTCCACCCCGAATCCACAATTTGCACATGATCGACCGTCGCGATAGGTTTCGCGCCGCTTAGGTGTTCGGGCTTGAAATGCTCGGCGCGGCTGTCCAAACGCAGTGGATGGAGTCGATTGCTGGCCGTTGTACCTCGGAGCGCGATAGTCAGATCTACTTTTGGCAAAAGGGACGCACTCACGTGATTCTTGCTGAAATTGCGAGCTTTGCCGGTCGCCGTGACGCGGTGGAAAGTTCTGCCCCGCTAATTGACGGGAGGACGAAGCTCCACGTGAAGGTCGGTAGTCGACGGCCTGGGCGGCATGCGTGACGTTGCATGTGAGTTGCTTTTCTGTAGTCACGGTTATCTCTTTGGCTTCGGCCTTGACTCTTTCGATGTTCAGGACGATTTTCACCACTTGCTCGAAGGGAAGGGTGCTATCCAGGAGCAGCCGTTCTCGAATTGTAGTAGATAGCACTCCAGCCGTGAACTGTTCCCGGATGTTTTCGTCCTGTTGCGAACCGAAGTTGGCCGGAACTGCCATGTCTCGAAGCGCGGTCAAGTAATCAGACAAGGATTCTCCAGGCTGTTGATGGCGCCGTCGGAAGCGGTGACGCTCCAGGCTGACGTCGCACGACCTCTTGAAGTGAGCGCTGAGGGCGTCGACAGCCTCTTGGTAGACGTTCGTTGTCAGCGGTTCAGAAGTGGCTGCCGCTGACGTCGTTGCAGAAGTGGCTGCCGCTGACGTCGTTGCTGGCGACGGCACAGCGACAACGCGGGAAGAAGGCAGGTTGTCGAAGACCCGCTGACCCTCTATTCCCAGGCAGTGGCGGAGCATGTATCGGCGGCGTTCCACGGGCAGTGCATGGGCACCAGATGCACCCATGTAACACTCGAACAGCGAAAGCCAGCGCTCCCAGGGAATGTCCGGAGTCCCTGGTTTCTCCAAGAAGTCTGGAGGCGGCTTGAGTCCGAATCCCTCCATCCTCGTTCGCCAGAAAGGATGTGGTGTCTGGAGACCCGGAATGGAACGACCACACTGGAGCGCAGCTGCCACGAGACTCTATCTTTAATCTTTTTGGTAAAGAAGAGGAAGTAGAAAGGGCAAAGGACAGAAGAAGACGAAGTGA